>CBVK0101856701.1:0-11162 GCA_900067695.1 Picea abies | reverse complement strand
GAGAAATATACAACCTGAGCCTTGATGTCGTAGATCTCCTTTCGATGGCTCCTAGCTTTGACACACACACTTTCTCTTGCATGAAGAAGTTCAACCACAAATGATGACTTGTAGTGTCTTGCTGCTGTAGCTTCAATCCTCCATACAGTCTTGTACCAGTTCTCCTATCAAACTTTAGCTAGCTTTCTCCTTGCCTGTTACTTGCTTAACCTTTTCCATAAGCAATCTCCTCATTATATAGTAGAAGATTGATTAGTTACTTGGATAGGGAATGATCCCAAGATATCTGGAAAGTCAGTACTTTGCCAACCATTCGAACTCCAACTCATCTTTCTAGAAGATTCCTTCTAGAAGGATCGAGAACTTATTCATTTTCTCCTTTAGAAACATGTCCGCACCCTAACCATTAACACAATGCGGAAAGTCCGCAGTCTAGATGAATGCAACATGCGGAAATTAAGGATTTCCGCAGGAGAGTATATAAGCAGCCTGCGTACCATTCTTAAAATATGATTTTGAGAAAATGATAAAGGTAACCTTCTTCTGGAAAATGTTCTTAATGAAGAGTTTGATCTTCTATCACCATGAAATAATCATGTTATCATCCCGATAACCAAAAATGTGGATAACAGAATGCCCCCCAAAGTCGGAGAGTGGAACCAGTGACAGTCGATTGACTTTGTAAGCTGCATGTGTGTGTCAAGAACCAAAAGCACATCTAATCGAAGACCTGAAAACACCCAAGCACCAGCAGAGTATTACATATATCCATTCTGAGGTAGGCATTCCCATACTCAGATCATAGACTGACGACATTATAAAAAGTCATGGCCACCAATCATACACCGTGGATCCATGTAGTCGTAATATAGCACAGCCACTGGAATACACTGTGGATCTGTGCGACAAATTTTTAGTCAAGACGACATAGCCACGAAACATACACAGTGGATCTATGTGTCGTAAAATATACATACTCCATTGCAACCTGGATCACAAAGATAATACCCAGGGTCTTCAATCTCGTCACCCGAAGTACGAATCTGACCATGTGATTACATGTGTCGAAGTCGAACATGGTGCGAGGGAAATCACCATTGATGTCAATGACTCCCAAGGTACTATAGTACAGTCCACCAATTGTGAATAAATGAGTTGATGTCGAACATTTAATGGAATCTGTCGATCAGGGGTCAATGATGTAAACCCACTGTCGAAAGCGAGAAACTTGCCATTAATGCATGCAAGTTCCAAGGTACTGAATAATTTCTATGTCTCAATCCCGGATAATGTGCTGATGTCGAAGGAACAAGACTCGTCACAGGAGGGCCTTGATGTATCCCCCATCAGTGACACGAAATAAGTAACAGAGTTTTTAAAAGTGAAACAGAGTATGTGGCAATTTAGACTTTGGACACAGGGAAGGCCGACTCAAGGATGAAAAGATAACTGTAGATGGCTGACTCAATAAAGGTTTTAAATGGACAGCTCTTGAACATATGGATGACACGACCAATGATTTGGCAGCATTGAATCAAAACAACACATGGAAAGACCTTGTAATCAAATCGAATGAGAGACAAATGGATTACCCAAACCGGCTTCAAATGATGAATAGGGGGTGTCATGTTCAAGAGCGACACTTACTGCCAATTAATACAAAAGAGAAACATACCCCTTTCCCAAATTTTTCCCCCACCATTGCTGGCAAGTACCTCTTTATTTTTACGCAAGTTTGAAGAGGATCACATATGCTTGTCAATATAAGCTCATCCTTCGGACGAGTCCCTCAGAGTATTTTTAACGAACCCTAAGAAGGAGTGGTTCAGTCCCATCACAGGTCTGTCAATGTTTGTTTAACAAGTCCAGAGATAGAAAACTCGAAGGTTTTTCAAGATTATAGATTTTGGAAAAACAATTTAAAAGAGAATTCTCTCAGTGCCTTTTTCGTACAATAATCCAACGAGACTGAAAAAGGGTTAAACTATCGCTCGGAGGATGCGTAAATTCAAATACTTTAACGAGCATGAAAATAGCAAGGTCGCTCGGAAATCTTTTCATGTTTAGGGAGTCGTGAAAAGGGCTTAAAGTCAACTCCAGGGGGGTTCCTTTTTCGTGTAACCATAACGAGCCCGGAAAAGAGATAAAACGACGCTCGATCTCGTTCTAAGTTTTTTACAAGTGCTAGAACGGATAAAAGTCACTCGTGGTTTCAAGTCAAAACCATAGAAAAAAAACTATTTCACACCAAGTCCAAAGGTTTTTGGATCCATAGTCATCTCGATAGGGACCTGCAGATCATTCACTCATTTTTATATTAGTAATTAGGTTTTAAATAGTCAAAATAATGAAATGAAAATGGAAAACCCACTTTTTAAATAGTAAAAAGTAAATAAAAACACAATTACCATTCCATTTTCACTATTTGATTTACCCAATTACCCATTTAGTGCAAAAATAACCAATTCACCTCCGATCTTTGAAGTCAGTTTCTGGGAGCTCCAGTGCATCAAATCACAAACCGTTCGGACCAAAAAGGTAAGTGCTCAATTCTTCATCTTTTCATGGTTCATTTTTAAGATTTGAATGGTTAATTTTAGAGTTGTGAGCAATCTTTTGAAACCCTACGCGTAAAACTAAGTTTCCGCAGACCATCCTTTCGAGACCTGCGGGAATTTAGACTTTCCGCAGGTGAGCCTTAACCACAGTGTGGAAATTCCGCACTGTGTGTTAAGTTCACCTGCGGGTAGCGCAGAATCAAAAAATTCATATAATATTTAACCATAAAAATCAAATTCCTTTGTGATTCAGGATGTTGACTATCTTCCTATGGTTATTGTGCAGGTTAATAGCCATACCATGGTACTGGAGTGGAGAGAACGTGAGCACGAAGATGAAAATAATGCCGCCGAAAATCACCCGCAAACAATCAATGCTTTAAGAAACTGTGGGCTTCTAAAATTCTTCCGGATACCGGGCATGCGAGCCCAGGTTCGTCTACTGGAACATTTAGTTCAAATGTGGGATCCAGACCATCAAGTTTTCCATGTGGGTGTCCATACATTGACCATTGATATCGAGGATATCTATTTTCTAACCGGTTTATCAAGAAGGGGTTCATATGTTAGCTTGACCGGTAGTCGCAGAGGCAGTAGAAAGATGAGTGAATATTGTAGAGACTACTGTGTGTCGGAAGCAGAAAGACGACGGGGGAAAGTAGCTATATGGGGAGTGACCGACATCACTCTTCATACTATCTTATCGACCATAGCTCAGATGGCGGGCAGTGCTTCTCCTCATATGGCTCTGAAGAGCTACTTTCAATATGGCCTCGAGTGTCTTGAGCCCCGTGTTTTTAACTGGGCAGATGCAGTATTGCGCAGTCTTAAAAAACAATTGACAAACTGCAGGCGTGGAGACCTCAAGCAATTCGGCTATGGATCACTGTTAGTATCCTTCTTCTGCGAGAGAGTCCCGGTGTACAGTCTTCAGGGAGACTGGCATTTTTCGGGTCCTAGAGAGCCACAGATGCAGAGATGGTGCCAGCTCATGGCAAGGCATGGGGCAGGAGCGATTGTCAGATATGACGATCATTTCTTTGATTGGCTCCAGAGTCAGGTAGTGATGATTGAGGATTATGCATACGCTAGCCTGGATTTACGAGGTGATCCTGACCTCATCCTTCCTGAAGATACACAGTGGGGAAACATTGGTAAGAAGGTCACCAACTTTTCAAATTTCAAGATGTTTTTGTGTTTTCATTATATTAAATGTTTTTGGTTTTGTAACTTTTGTCGAAGACTAACATCAAAATGTATTGATAACACGAATGTTGGAGCTTACAGACCGGCTGGGAGTTCTCCTATTCAACGGCGAGGAGAAGCGATAGTTCCAGTCCCCCAGCATGCAGCGGACTACTTCACCGTGGAGCAAAATTTAGAGGGCTTAATGCATGATATTCCAGAAATGTCTTTGGATGAGGTCCCACAGAATGATCAGTGTCATACTGTGGGAGTTCCTGCCTCTATGGGTCATTTGCTTCGTAGGGTAGTCAGGACTTTATTATGTTATTGTGATCATCATTGATGTCATGATATCGTCATGTAGAAGCCATGAGCTTCCATTTTTGATCTTTTGGGTCTTCGGACATATTTTGTAACAAAACTTTTGATCGTTATATATATATACATGGTTTTTATCGGCTTACTTTACACTTGTGTACATGGGTTTGATTTATAAATTGTTCAAATATCTGTTTAATACATAATTAGCTAACGCATCTGTTAATGTATTAAGATTTCTTGGAATGTGTTGATATTCTATATAATCAAAATGTCTTTCCAAGAGGCGAATCCGCAAATAAACTCTTAATAATGTAGGACTTCGGATAGAATAAACATTACTTAGCTGTAGCACCACTAACTGCGAGTCAAGTCACACAACCAAACGACGAATTCCAACAGAGATAGCATCAACCAATAACTCTATCACGGCGCTATACTCTACGATGTTGTTGGTTGCTCGCCCAAGACATACACCTCGTAAAGATATAAGCTCGTTAGTTGGGGCATAGATAGCCCAAGCAGCGGAAGCTAGATTCTGAGTACTACGGCTAGCACCGTCGGTGAAGCCAATGTAAGGTAGCGAATACTCCGACATCTGACAATCAAACACATCGTAATCGTAAGGGTAAAGACCAAATAACGTCAAACTCAAAGCTAAAAAGTAATCACATACACTCAGTATGATACATAAAAATACAAATACTTCATGCACAAATGACTCATGCATAGTATTTCTTTAAGTACAACCCATTTCTGGGTTCACTCAAAGGTACCCCATCGTAATCCACTAGCTCATATGCCCCCTTGGTCAAAACTTTGCTAACAATATAAGGCCCACACCACATTGGTTTGAATTTCCCAGCTCCTAAGACATCTTTATCTTGTTCATATAAAAGAACAAGATCTCCTTCAGAGAAGACACGAGGTTTAACATGTTTGTCATACTGTGCCTTAACACGTTTCTTCTGGGTTTCGATTACTAAAGTAGCATCACGACGAGTCTCGTCTAATCGCATTAGATATAATAGATGTTCCTCTTCGTCAGACGTATTGGGTAAGAGTTCTATGGCTAGTTTCAAAGACGGAATCTCGCATTCTATAGGTAGAATGGCTTCCATGCCATATACTAATCGGAAAGGTGTGAATCCCGTGGCAGACTTAACAGACGTCCGATATGCCCACAATGCTGAAAATAACATTGTGTGCCAGCTAGATTTATGTATTCCTATCATCCGTCGAATCATAGTGATAAGAACTTTGTTAATGGCTTCGACTTGGCCATTAGCTTGTGGATAATAGGGAGTTGAGATTTCATGACGAAGGCCCAACTTCTCTGTAAGCTCAGACATCATATTATTTCGAAAATGGCTACCATGATCGGTGACGATAGCCTGAGGAACACCAAAATGAGTGATGACATGGTTGAACAGAAAAAGTGTTGCAGTCTTCCCAGTATTATCGAATGTCGGCATTGCCTCGGCCCACTTAGTGAAATAATCAACAGCTACAATAATGTACCCATGCCCCCTGGCCGAGTGAGGGTGACATGTCATGAAGTCAATGCCCCATTTAGCGAAAGGACCTAGTGAGACCAAAGGGTGAAGGGGAGCAAGATGTGATCGAATCTTCTGATTATAGGTCTGGCATGCATGACACTTTTGAATAGCAGTGATGCAATCTTTAAACAATGAAGGCCAAAAGTATCCTGCACATAAGATTTTCTGAGCAGTAGCATACCCAGACATATGACCACCACATGCTCCTGAGTGGCAATCATTCAAAGCTCTCTTGGCTTCTTCAAAGGTTAAACAACGTCGAAACATAGAGTCAACACCTCGACGATAAAGAGTGTCGCCGAGAATAATATAATTACGTGCTTGATAACGAACACGACGTCGTTCGGAGCTAGAAAAAGCAGGCCGAAAAGTTTGAGTTTGGAGATATATAATGATATCCCCGTACCAAATATCATCGGTACTTATAAGGAAAAGTGACTCGTCGGGTAACGAATCAACTGCTACGTTTTCCGTTGCAGTGTGGGGAAAGTCACAAATCAACTCAGCGAAAACTAGAGACTTCTTTGATGTGGCATGATCGAATTCCAAATCGAACTCCTAGAGAATAACAATCCACTTGGAGTATTTGCCCCCTAGCAATTGACGAGTCAATATATGTTGCATGGGGTTGCAGTGTGAAATCACGGTAGTTTTCCTGGCGAGAATGTAATGACGAAATCGTTGGACTGCTTGAATGGCGGCCAAGGTCAGCTTCTCAACATGTTGATATTTAATTTCCGTAGAAGTTAAACTTCGACTCTAGTAATATATAACATGCTCATCGCGGGAATCATCCTCCTGAACAAGAACCATGCCGATGGTATACTCGGACGCAGCTAAATAAAGAAAGTAGTCTCGACTATAATCCGGAGGAAACAGAAGAGGTGCTTTGGTAAGGGACAACTTCAATGCTTCAAAGGCATCATTAGTAGCTTTGTCCCAGACAAACTCAGAACCTTTCTTTAGAAGACGGGTAAAACCCCGAGTAATCTCGGCGTAATTCGGGATGAATCTACGAAGAAAGTTTTCTTTCCCCTGCAAACTTTGCAACTGGCGTAAAGAAGAAGGAGGAGGGAGATTAAGAATCGCCTCGACCTTGATAGGATCTACCCGGATCCCATGGCGTGAAACAATAAAACCGAGGAGTCTCCCAGATTCTACGCAAAAAACACATTTATGTGGATTCAAGTGAATGCGATAGAATCGACAACGAATAAAAATTGCACGGAGATGCATAGGGTGATCGATCCGACGTAAAGAGTGAGCCGGCAAATCGTCCAAATACGGTTGAACAATATGCTTAATATCGTGAAATGCATAAGACATAGCACGTTGGAACGTAGCACCTGCGTTCTTTAGACCGAAAGGAAGCTTACGGTAGGTGAAAGTACCCCAAGGACAAATAAAATCCGTTTTGTGTTGGTCCTTAGGAGCGATATTGATTTGATTATAGCCGGAAAATCCATCCATGAGAGAAAATATTTCGCTGTCGGCACAATCATCGACGATCTGGTCGACGAAAGGAGTTGAAAATTTGTCTTTAGGACAAGCTTTGTTGATATCTCGATAATCAAC
This sequence comes from Picea abies, assembly GCA_900067695.1. Classification (NCBI taxonomy): domain Eukaryota; kingdom Viridiplantae; phylum Streptophyta; class Pinopsida; order Pinales; family Pinaceae; genus Picea; species Picea abies. The sequence goes on along the minus strand of CBVK0101856701.1, from coordinate 3,967 downwards.
ACAAACACGAATACTACCACCTTTTTTGTCGATCGGTACAGGGTTAGAAACCCATTCTGTCAATGCCACAGGATAAATAAAACCGGCCTTGAGAATTTTTTCAACCTCGAGTTTAATGGCCGCGGCTTTACGTGGATGGACAGGACGTAGGCGTTGCCGGACTGGTTTGGCTCCGGGGTATGTCTTGATTTCATGCACCACAATAGATGGATCAATACCCGGCATCTCTTCATAACTCCAAGCAAAGATATCGCGAAACTCTTTAAACAATGAAGTGTAAGTGATAATTTCTTCGGGAGAGCACGAAGTTCCAATATTAACGTTCTCGATTATCCCAGGTTTTACGGAAATATCTATGGGTATCGTGGGTGAAATGTTACTCAAGTTCCCTTCAGTAAACACATCTCGCGTGGATTGGGGAACAGTAGAGACAACAACAACGGTCGACGGGGTCGAAATCCGTTGATAATTCTCAAGAGTCTGTTGTTCCAAAAACAGTATGGAACGATGATGCCCATCATCCCAAGGGGTGTCATCCAAGACTGACATGATCATCTCGTCAGTTGGAAAAACAACGTGGAAAGGATCAGGAAACAACTCCTCACAAGAAGAAGTAGTAGTGGTTGCCGATTGAATGGCTTGATAATCAGACTCAATCGGGATTAACGACATAACGTCGTCGAAACGAACATGATCTCCAGGGTCAGGCACTATCCAAGGGTCAGCAGAGACTGGAAGTTCACGAGGCATGGTAGAGATCATGTTAATAGATGCAACGAATGGGCTTGGAATATTGGGTGGTGGTGGTATGGGAAAAGTGCCCATTAACGACGAATCTTTTAAAAGACCGACGCCATTCTCATAACCTGGTGGGGTGTTTGCTATGAACGGTACATTGCCTGTGCGAGTATCGGCATTAAAGAAGGCAAGTTGATCAACTGTAACCACTCTTCCTTGATGAGGAAAGCGTAGAACACGAAAAAGGGTTGATACCACAGCACGCATAGAATCGACCCAACTTCGTCCGAGTAGAAGATTATAATCAAGAGGAGTATCAAAAACTTCCACTTCCACCTGGACGGTCTTACCTTCAAGAGTTACAGGCAACGACGGTAAAACACCGTAAGATTTGAAACCAGAGCCATTGAAGGCTCGCAAAGTGTTTTGTGACTCGGTTAACGATGGAGAACCAATGGCTTTCCAACAAGAAAAAGACATGACACATGTAGAGGCACCCTCATCAACAACTGTCCGACAAATGCTCTTGTCGGCAACAACAACTTGTATTTGGAATGCAAGCTATGCGGGTAACCTGGGAATATGCTCGTTCAAGTCAAAGACTATCAAATTTTCGTCCGTAGGATCAATTCCACCTATGGCTTTCAACAGAGCCCTTCGCTGTGCAGGACAGGACTGAAGGACTTCAAGGGCAGACATCGCTGAAGGTGCTTGGGCCAGATCTTCTACAATACTGTAGTTCTGAGCTGCACGTGCATGAGGATTGAATGTCGATTTCTTAATGACACCTTTGGGGGGTGGTCATATAACTGTATCAAGGTTCGGTCTTTTGAGATGAAGAGGACCGGTTGTAGGTGGATTCGATGGAGAGGGAGATACCAAATCAGGAGGTGTATCGTCAATTTTCTCCTTAGAAGAAGTATAGTCTTTGGCTCGAGTGGTAAGTGTAATAGTGTCTTTCCTGGAATCACCGGTGCACATTAAAACATAAGATTGTGTAGATGTAGAGGGTTGATCATGAATGACCAACGAAGCTTGTTGTTGAGACGGGAAAGGTTGAGACAAGACGGCCGGAGTAGAAGGTTTCGACGTTGACTGAAGGAATTTTTGAACTTCGGCACGTCTTGGACAATCTTTTGTGTAGTGATCGTCACCACACATAAGGCAAGGATAACGTGGTTTGCGTTTATCCAGGTCATCAACAGGAGGGGTTTTGGTTTGTTCATTCTGATTAGCGTTTTTACCCTCCTTAGTCTTGCCTCTCCATTTTTTGGATTTGTTCTTACCGACAGGTGTAGTTTGAACAGCGTTCACTTCAGAGGTTTTACCGGCGGGAGGAGCAGGAGATGGAGCATTTTGAACATTAGAAGAATTGGATTTTGGGGTTGTAGTTGACACGGAATGTGAATGGGCTTGAGTAGTCCCAATCACACCATCAGTTGCATGGGAGGCAACTGGAGCAGTAGAAGTGCTGGAAGTACCAGGATGAGGTAAATCAGGTAGTAAGTCATACAAAGTGCCCGTTTGCGAATAAACGAGATCTAGATATTGAGCACGACTAATAGCCTGCTCTTCAGTGACAACACCGCCCATGGCAATGTCTTTTGCAATTTTGTTTACAAATGATTTTGTAAACCACTCAGCCAGTAACTGATCGGGAAGCTCAAGTTTAATAAGACGTCTCCTCCTTCTCCACTCATGAATGTGATCTGAAATATGAGTGCCAGAATCCTGTTTGAAGGAGGTTAAAATTTCAGTCCCTGTATCATAACAGATCGGTAACTGGTAGTGTGTGAGGAAGGCCATGGAAAGAGTGTTGAAATCTGAAAAGAAACCCCATGGTAATTCAATATACCACTTCGCAGCAGCACCTGTAAGGGTGCGTTGAAAAAGACGCAATCGAATGGAGTCGTCCATCAAGGAGTTAGACGAGCACCACAAATGGAAAGTCATGACGTGATTATTCGGGTCCTCTCCCGCCTTCCCATCAAATTTTGGAATGTCCGATGGAAGCTTTGCAGGGATAGCAGGCCATTGGGGAGAGTGATGAATAGGATCGTTCAAAATCCTAGACAAATCTAGCAAATCCAAAGTGGCAAGAAAAGGCAATTGTCGATTCACCTGAGGGTACTGGTGACTTTGGGGTGGAAGCCCCGTCGGTAGACCAGTGGGTGCATACGCAGTTTTCCCCCAGAGAGAAGATCCTGGTTGCCCCTGTGGTGGTAGAATCGGGTAGTAACCCCAAGGATTTTGACCTTGATTCTGGTTAGGGACCTGGGGTTGAGTAGACTGAACGGAACCCCAAATAGGATTAGTCACCCCTGGATACGGTTGGCCTTGAGTAGGAAAAGGTTGTTGCCCCCCAAGAGGTTGAGGAACATTTTGTATAAGTTGAGTCCAATACTGGGCCAATGCAGGAGGGATGTTCTGCCCTAAAGGTGAGTTTGGTCCCCCCATCAAAGGGACATTCCCACCCGGAAATTGTGTGCCAACCGGAGGTTGAGTAGTCACTATGGTTTGTCCGGGAAAAGGAATTGTGCCACTCGATCCACCAACAAGAATTTGTACATTTGGTGCAACGGTCGGTATGGTACCACTAGGATTAATATTGCCAGTGGGAAACTGAGGGAGTGTCGGTATGAAACCAGGAATAGGATGCCCAGGAAACTGAGGACCACCTGGAGAACCAGTAGGAGTTTGTGGAGGTGTTGGATGTGGAACATTCAACGCAGGATTCAATGCATGGTAACCAGGGGGTAAAGTTGGATTTACCACCGGAGTTCTCTGGGTATTAATAGGTGCAAGAGTTGTTGTCAGAACCATGGTTTGGACACTCGTAGTGTTTGCAAGATGAGCCATCTCAGGAGGTAAAATAAAATGATAAGTAGTAGTTGCTGGTGTAATTTCCGATTCAGGAGACTCAGGAGATTCGGGACCAAACAAAACTCATCGGAAATCACCCAACCAATAAGGATCTTGGCCAACTACACTGTGAGAAGGCCCTGCAATTGATTCAGTAGGTGGAAGATCGTCACGAGAAAGATCGAAATGCCCTGTCGGTCGTTCACCATGACGGATGCGGTAATCCTCTATAGTATTGTGAATTCGAAATTCAGCAAGAGGATCAGTAGGGTTTACTTGTGGAGGTGGTGTAAAGACTTCCGAGACGTCACTGATGTCCACGTGAGATCGGAAGAGCGTCGTGTAGGGAAAGAGTGTAGATCTCGGT
>CBVK0101856700.1:0-30109 GCA_900067695.1 Picea abies | reverse complement strand
GCCACTAGTATAATTTAGACCTAGACTTTTAATTTTTGTGTTGGGTGACATTTTATTAGGGAAATTGTTTTAAAAAATTATTGTCACGTTATTCATCCTAAGGCCATCTAGGTTCATTCATTTATCATTAACAACGCGACATGCCCTTCAAGACACACTAGGTGCTCCAAGGGTCTCACTCGCCTCTTTCCATTTTTATTGCGTGATGTGCCTTTCAGGATGCACAAAATGCTCCAAGGGTGCCACTCGCCTCTTGACTGACATGGTAGACTTAAAAAAACCCTGGAGTCAATACTTCACCACGTGAACTTGTGGGAGACTAAGGGCCTCTAAGGAATAAGTCCCCCATATTATTGCGCGCCCCTTAGAATCATCATGAGCAACTATCACAGTCTTCCCTCACGGCATCATGAGTCCTCTCGAAATAGGTAAACATTAACCTACAGTTTGAGCCACGATGGGAGTGCTAGTAGTCTATGGCAGGGCTGTTATCCACACCTCTCCCTCAAAATCTTTGGTAATCGTGTGTGACCCCTCTATTCCACATGTGAGTCTGGTCATCAAGCTATCGTTAGCCTACATCATCAATGAATCATGTCAGCAATATATCAATAATCATATCATCTAACTAGATGTACTAATATCACATATAAAATAATCAATCCACAATGCTTCACTCCCTGACTCGATCTAGAGTCGAAGGGGTTCCATCGATGCCTCTGCATCCTCGAGGTCCAAAATCCTACACACTCAGTAAAACCGAGTCAATAGCACCTGTCTATGTCAATGCAGTAAGAAAACATGTCATCAACCCATAACCCCTCATAATCAAAATCAAACGTTTAATAGTATAATAATCTGGATCACTTGCTAGCAAGTGTCCTCAAAGAATAAGTTCTCTCAATGCGCAAGAGCAGGATGTTACATACACCCCTCTTGGTCTAAACTTTGTTCCGAAGTTTCATGGTATAAGAGCCGAATAATGTGTATCACAGTATCATAAGTCTATCTTTAAAACAAAAATGGAAACTGTTGGCGCATAACATATGCGTCCTCCCAGGTCGTCGAGTGTGGACTATAGTTGTCCCACTGGACCTTGACCTAATCTATTGTTTGATGTCGTAGTTGTCGAATGTGATGATCCAAGATGTGGGTCGGCTCAGTCGTGAGTTCCCCCTCATCTGATACCTGTAAGGAACTCATGTCAATAACATGTGTAGGATCACTAATATAATGTCTCAAAAATGATACGTGGAATACACCGTGCATACGCCTCAAGGAATCATGCATGGCTAGTCGATAGGCCATGGGCCCCTTTCTTTCCACGATCTCGAAAGGTCCCATGAACCTAGGAGAGATTTTATCTCCCTTTCCAAACTTGATCAAACTCTTATGCAGTTTAACCCACAACAAGACTCGATTGCCAACCTCGTGACTATGGTCGACACGGTGTGCATAAGCATAAATCTTCTGTCGATCCTACACTTCTTTAATCCTTTGTCTTATTGTTTTCATTTTCTCTTTCATTTCTTGGATCGCTTTTGGTCCCACTAGGACCCTATCCTCAAGCTGATCCAAACTCAAAAGTGTATGACATGGTCGCCCGTAAAGAAACTCGAAAGGCGCCATATTAATGGTGCTTTGGTAATTGTTGTTATAACTGAACTCAACTAGTGGCAAGAATTCTTCCCGGTGCTTTCATCGGTCCATCACGTACATGCACAACATGTCCTCCAAGGTCTGGTTTGTTTGTTCGGTCTACCTGTCAGTCTCCGAGTGATACGCAGTACTGAAGTTAAGTTGGGTTCCCAAGGCCTCTTGAAAACTCGTCCAAAATCATCCAATAAACATTGATCCTTAATCGGATATAATCCTCTTAGGCATGCCATGCAACCTCACAATCTCACTGATGAAAACTCTAGCTATGTTAGGTGCCTAATACATCATATGCATAGGAATAAAGTGCACACTCTTCATCAAAGTGTCTACTACTATAAAAATCAAGTCGTGTCTCCTTGTCGTCAGTGGAAATCCAACAATAAAATCCATTGAAATAACCTCCCATTTTGATTCCAGAATAGCGTCTGACTGTAGTAATATTGTCGGGTGTCTATGTTTATCCTTTACCTGCTGACATTCTAGACATCTAGCCACATAGTTGACTATGTCTGCCTTCATTCCCTTTCATACGAATAAGGGTTTAAGGTTCTCCCTCATCTTCGTGACTTCTGGGTGAGCCATGTATACATCTCTATGAGCCTCGCTTAGTATCAACATCCTCAACTCGTCATTCAGTGGTATGTAAATGCAATTTTTAAACTTCAATAATCCATCGTCGTCAAACGTAAATCCTTCAAATTTTGGTACCATCATTGTGTTTTGCTCGATAAAACCCTTGACCTCTTTGTACCAGTCATCGTCATGCTATAAAGTTAGAATATTATAACATAGATTCATATGAAGAGGCAACACCGAAATGACGCGTGATCTTCGACTCAATGAGCTTGCCACTCGGTTCATTGTTCATTTTATGTAAGTAATATCGAAGTCGTACTCGCTAAGTAATTCCGACCAACGTCATTTTCCTTCATTCAGGTCGCTTTGTGTAAAGATGTGTTGTAGTCCACAATGGTCCATCTTTAGTTCAAATTTCCATCCAACAAGGTAGTGTCTCCAAACCTTCAAGGCATAAATGATGGCTAACAACTCCAAATCAGGCATTGCATAGTTCTCCTCATGCCGTCTCAATTTCCTCGATATGTAAGCGATCACTCAACCATCTTTCATCAAGACTCTGCCTAAGCCTTCCTTGGATGCGTTAGTGCATACCACGAATTTTGTGTCCATGTCAGGGACCTTTAGTATCGGTGTCGTTGTTAACAACTCCTTGAGCCCCCTAAAATATTTCACACATTTCTCTGTGCAAACAAACTTCTTTCTCTTCTTCTGCAATTCTATGATCGGATTTGCTATCTTTGAGAATCCCTCGATGAACCGTCAATAGTATCCTACCAAAACCATGAAGCTACGTACTTCCGGGACATTCGTCGGTGCAATCCATTCCATAATAGCCTCAACCTTTGTTGGATCCATGATGATACCTTTTCTGAAGATGACATTCCCTAAGTAGTGAATATTCGATTGATAAAATGAGCATTTGGACAACTTCCCATACAATTGGTGCTCTCGTAAACAGTATAGTACCAAGCGCAAGTTCTTGTCATGCTTCTCCATCCTCCAAGAGTAAATCAAAATATCGTCAATGAATACTTGGATGAACTTTTCCAAGTACTCGCGGAACACTCCGTTCATCAAACTCATAAATACCCCTAGGGCATTTGTCTGTCCAAATGGTAAAACAGTAAACTCATAATGTCCAAACCTCGTCTTGAAGGCGGTCTTAGGAACATCATCCTCCTTGGTCTGTAACTAGTGATACCCTGATCACAAATCGATCTTTGGGAACACCATCTCACCCTTCATCTGATCAAACAAATCATCTACCCTCAGCAACATATATTGATTCTTGATCATTGCCTTCTTTAATTGACGGTAGTCAATGCAGAGCCTCCATGACCCATCCTCATTTCGTATGAAAATAATAGGTGCACCCCACGGTGACACACTTGGACGTATCAGTCCTAGGTCCAACAATTCTTTCAGTTGCATTCTCAACTCCTGTAATTCTAGGGTCAACATTCGATAAGGAATCCTAGCTTCCATTTCAATCCCTAGTTTCAGTTCTATAGTAAACTCCAATTCCCTCTCCGACGAAATCCTAGGTATCTCCTCTGGAAAGACATCTGAAAACTCTCTCACCATTGGAAGGTGTTCTAGACCTTTCGCTACTCCCTTCTCGTTTAATGCAAGGATTGCATAAAGATTACACCCCTTTTGCATGTTCTTTCGTAGCTACAAGGAAGAGATGAATGTCAGGGAAAATCCCTGGTTCTGACCTACAATCACTCATCTTTGTCCCTCATCATCGACCAAGCTCATGAAATTCCAACAGTCCATACGAATCACGACGTCATAAGGTCCTAGGATCATGACGTATAGGTTGGCTCTGGTGAGAAACTCTCCTAGGTTAAGGGTATAGCCTGTAAACTTTCCTCCAACCTTTTGTTTGGCTCCTGAAGCCATCTCTACGAAGATAAACTCATCTTGTTTGACTGCCTTTACCTTAATCCTTTTTAGCACTACACCCAAAATGAAACTCTCAGTAGCACCGGGATCTATCAAAACGCTAAGGGTCTGGACAATGATGGTACCTGATGTCTCGAGCATAGTCGACTGGTGCTCTGCCTAGCAGTTATTCACCACTACATGAATCGGATGGGCCTTTCCCATATCTCCCATGGTAGTGGGTCTAGCTGATCCATATTCTCTAGTACTCTCTGCCACGAAGTCGCGTTGGTAGTGTGGCTCCCCACACGTCCAACACCCCTTCTTTGGTCAAGTACTCTTGGTACCTGAAGTAGAAGATGATGGCTCACCGTCCTGGAATCCTGGTCTGTTCTGTTGAACAGGTCTAAACTATTGTTGTTGCGGTTGACACTACTGTTGATGTTGTGGTCCCTGATAATGTGTCCGCTGCTAAGGGGTCGGTCACTGGGGTGTAGTGAAAGTGGATCCCCTATGGAAGCCACGATATCCCGACGTATGTCTGGCTGGTGTCTGATGTTGTTGTGCACCAGATGACACCTAGCCTGCTGGTATCACTGGAGTCCTACTCTGACCCCTGCTGATAAGTTCCTTCTCTACTATGAGAGCCTTCTGGACAACATCATGCAAGCTTTGAGGCATCAAAATCCTAACCTTTTCATGTATGTTTCCATTAAGTTTGAACACAAACCTATTGACCTTAAGTTTCTTAGTGTTAAGATGCAGAGCATACCAAGGTAGCTCCATAAAATGGGCCTCATACTCGAGCACTGTACGACCACCCTTTTGTAAGGCATTGAAATCATTGAGCTGATGCTCAATGAATTCCTCTTATAGGTACCTCTCTCAAAACTGTTCCTCGAACAGTTCCCATGACACATCTTCGATGACCATGTTCAGTTGTGGTAGGAGCATCTTCCACCATAGAAGAGCACTTCCTTTCAGTTGAAATATCACCATGCGAACCTTCATATTGGAGGTATAGTCGCGAAGTGAAAATCACATCACCATACTCTCAAACCATTCCTCGACGAATGTGCCATCCGGGGCACCAAAGAACTTGGGAAATTTGACCTTCTCAAGTTTGTGGTGAATGCTACTAGTATTGACTAAAGTGCGTGGTGGACCCTCAAAGGGTGTCGACGCTCTAGCCTCATCTATGTCCAAACGGATCATCAATGCCTTGGACATGCGCTGAAAAGATCTCATCAGCTCAACCACATCACACACCGCTATTTTCTCCTGCCTGACAGCCTGTTCATCTCCCTGGGGGTTAGACCCCTCAGGCATGGATGCTACTGGACATGTCATGCCTTCTCCCCTAGCACCCCGTCCTATTCCTCCTGAGAGTCCTCTAACCATGATTACCTGCACGAATACAAGTCAACTCAATTAGCAACATTATAATCAAATCATATCAATGAAATCCATAGTGATCCCAAGCCACAGATTGAACCTGGATCTGATACCATATGTAATGACCCCTTCGATACGACTACAGGAAAATAAGAAGTGTAATTTTTTTATTTGTTTTTAGGGAAAGAAGGAAACAATGACAACAATCACATGGAAGGAACCAACTCTGGCCAAGTTATAATTCGTCGATATCCAAATAGAGCGAGCCATGATCTCCTCATCATGAGTCATGTCATCCCCAGGTGTTAGATGCATCATTAACCTTGGCGCAACACATCCTATCCGGACCAAGGACTCTAGAAAACTCTGATGTGTTAGGAGACAAATATTGACAGGGAGACTATACCCACACCCCAAACAAAAGGTCAATGAGACACAAGAGGATGAATACCAAGGAAGACACAACTTTGTCATCTAGCCAATCCAATCATCAAGTCTAAACTAGTCAACAGTTACAAATTGTTTTGACATTGAATATCCATCGAAATTTAGCAAGTCTAAATTATAATTTAGTCTTTAACTTACCAACTAATTAACAATTAATACAATCCAATCAGCCATTCTGCATCACACCATAGTCGTTAGTTTCAATCTAAATAACATCACCTTCGAATCAATTGACAATTCTACATTACAATAAAGCATTAATTTCAAACGAAATAACCTCAATTACGAATCAGTTCGGCAATGTTGCATTATGATTTAATCATTAACTACAATTTAGTTTAGCAATATTAATCTATACTTTGGTCAATACTCCTAAACTCATTTAAACATTAATCACCATCTAAAAGGCTAATTCTAGGTTAATCCCCGAAATTACAATCTAACTATCAAATGACAATATATAACTACATTAGCCACATCAATGTAAAATGCTACAATATAACACTTGTAATCAATTAAATTACACATGCCTTCTATCTAATATAACCGTACTGAAAATAACTAGTTGTCTGTAACATTAAGAGGGGAACTATTGACTGTTAACATCGATATAGCAATTGACATCAATGTGGCAATTAATATTAAGAAGGAAATTGTTGTCCTTTGACATTGTTGTAGCAATTAGCCTGAAAATTAACATGGCAGTTACATAGCAATTAATCTGACCAATAACATGGCTATAGAAACTAATGTTTGGCAATGAGAAGGCTGGGTACACTCAAATTGAAGGAGAATAAGAAGACAATAAAAACTACAGAAGGATCAACTCGTGGTCATTCAACAATCAACGCAGTCAACATTTAAGGCAACTCATGGTCACCCCAGTAGTTAAACTTAGTCACAATTAATTGGAAAAAATCATGGGCATTCCAGCGATGCAGTCATCATTCTAAATAGAAAATTTGTGTCCCTTCCTCAGGGAACTCAGTCAATCCTTTTTTGGGGCAAATCCATGGTTATTTACAACAAACTCAGTCACAATTAATTGGCAAAAATAGTGGGCATTTACAGCAAGCTCGGGCAATCGATTTAATAGCCAAAGTCATAGGTGTTTACAACAAGCTCAAGCAATCAACTTAATAGTAAAATCGTGGGCATTTACAACAAGCTCAGGCAATCGAATTAAAGAAAATTCATGGGTGTTTTACCAACAACTCGGTCAAGCGTTTTAAAGAAAAAATCATGGTCACTCCAGCAAAGGCCGTCATCATTTTAAGTAAGAGAATCGTTGTGAAAAATCATACTAGAAGGAAGCCATAATGAAGTCATCATTTAAAAGTCCAAATTGTGGTCAATAACAACAAACTCAGTCACATTTTCAAAGGGAAAATCGGGGGCGTTCAACAGGAAAACGTAGACATCATTTCACTAGAAAACTCATGGTCAATAACAAGAAAACAGAGACATCAATTCAATGGAAAATAGTTGTGCCAAACACACTGGGGTAGCTACAAAAACAGCATATAAAGGGATGAAAATAAACGTGGTTTCCCTTTTTCGTTGTGAGGATGCCAAATTCAAAGGTAGACAGGAAAAACAAAAATGTTTTTGTTTTCCTTACCATAATACCAAATATAAAATGAAAACAGAGAAATTAAATTGTTTTTCCATTCTAGGATAACATTACCACGGAGACAGGAATAACACAAAAAAAAACATTTATCCAATTTCAGTGTACCAAATATAAAAACACAGACTAAGAAATTAAATTGTTTTTCCATTTCCAGGATACCATTACAAAAGTGCAGACTAAAATTAAATAGTTTTTACATTTCAGGATACCAATATAAAAATGCAAACTGAAACTAAATCATTTTTACATTCCAAGATACCAATATAACGTCGAAAACAGTAAGAGAATGCAAGGATCCAATGGGATAAGTCATTGAAATGATCGCAGGGATAAACCAACACGGATGCAAGAAATCCGTATGCAGAGGTACTTTTGCTAGAAGGCACAAGACAACCAATCAGCCAAGGACAACAACATAGGTAGACGACTAACAGGAACATCCTTTGCCCATCATCTGTGCACAGAAAAGAAGGGAGTTGAGATCCATAGGTCTATTAACACCGAATCAATGGCCACAGATTAGGCTCCTGACCGACTTTTTAGGCACAGAGTGATGAGCTATGGACGAAGGAAAAAATAAACCACAATCATCGCAATCAATAAAACTCGGGACAGTCAAGACATGCAGGGATCGAAGGCCATGGGAAATCAATCAATCGTTAAGCTAAGGCTATGGGAAATTTCAGTTGTCAACTAGAACGCTAAGACTATCATATAATTTACTTGATTAAGCATACATAAATAAAAGCATAAATCATACTAACATTCTACCATGCATAAATAAAAGAAGGCATATCGTTGCCCAATCAGCCGCTCTGAGTTGATGTCCGACGTGCTCTGTGCAACTCCCGCTTGCCGACCGATGAGACTTCATTGATACCTCCCAGCCAACGCTAGGGGTACTCTTCTTCCCCCTTATCCCCCTGAGCCACAAAGGGGCCACAAACACTAATCCAAGAACTAACTAGCTCCCAGCTCACCTCGTAAGGCCGAGCTACCACTCCTCACCCAGTTGGGTATCCCAACTACCACAAGCTAAGTCATCCAAGTATAGATTTGTACAACATAACGTTACACAAAACAGAAAAGATCCTTCGTCCTTCTCCTCCCTCCATTATATAGAGTTTTGAAGTCCTTTACCTTCCAAAAATCCCATTTAAATTAATGTTTATTAAATTAATTCCTAAAAGTCCTCCCTATACAAGTGTCACCCATCCCATTCATTCCTCCATAAATCAATTTCTTTAATTAATTAATTACCCCTATTTCCCTCACCCACCTAAATTCAATCCTGGAATCACTCCTAGGTGTCCCCGCATTCCCTTACAAGTTTTAATAATTTTCCCCATTACCAATTTACTAGTTGAGTTAATTTAGAAAGTTTTTAAATGCTAGATACCTTACTAAGTTTGACTTTCTACTTTTTCCCTTGTGTTTCCCTTTTCTTTTTATGCTTCCCTCTTTTCCTAGTCTCCTAATTATTTTAGATTTCCCTCTTTCCCCTTTTCATTTAGAACTCAATTTGGCAAGTGTAGAAATTAACTTTTTCCCTTTTCTCTTTTTAATTAATAAATTTTAAATTATCATAATACAATAAAACAATTATTTCCCTTTTTAAAATTTTATCCCAACAGATTTTTATGAATCAATTAAATTGCTTACTCCCTTCTTGTTACAAGATTAATGAAGATTATCATCATTAATTATTATATTTTTATGTTTATAAACATATATATATCTATATACATATATATATTAAATTTATAGAAAAATTATGCCACCAGTATAATTTAGACCTACACTTTTAATTTTTGTGTTGGGCGACATTTTATTAGCGAAATTGTTTTAAAATTTTCTTATCACATTATTCATCCTAAGGCCATCTAAGTTCACTCATTTATCATTAACAACACAACATACCCTTCATGACACAGAAGGTTATCCAAGGGTGCCACTCCCCGCTTTTCATTTTTCTTGCGCAACATGCCCTTCAGGATGCACCGCGTGCTCCAAGGGTGTCACTCGCCTCTTGACTAACTTGGTAGACATCAAAAACCCCTGGAGTCAATACTCTTCCATTTGAAGTTGTGGGAGACTAAGGGCCTCTGAGGAATAAGGCCCTCACCTTATTGCACGCCCCTTAGAATCATCGTGAGCCACTTTCGCAGTCTTCCCTCACGGCATCATGGGTCCTCTCGAACTAGGTAAACTTTAACCTACAGTTCAAGCCACAGTGGGAGTGCTAGTAGGCTGTGGAAGGGTTATTGTCCGCACCTCTCCCTCAACATATTTGGTAGTCATACATGACCCCTCTACTCCACATGTGAGTCTGGTCGGCAAGCTATCGTCAGCCTGCATCATCAACAAATCATGTGAGAAATATATCCATGATCGTATCATCTAACCATATGCACTAATATCACATATAAAACAATCAAGCCCCAATGGTTCACTCCTTGACTCAATCTAGAGTTCAAGAGGTTCCATTGATGCCTCTGCATCCTCGATGTCCAAAATCCTGCACACTCAGTAAAACCGAGTCAATAAAACCTATCTATGTCAATGCAGTAAAACAACATGTCATAAACCCATAACGCCTCATAATCAAAATCAAACGTTTAATAGTGTAATAATCTAGATCAATTGCTAGCAAGTGTCCTCAAAGAATAAGTTTGCTTAGTGCACAAGAGCGGGATGTTACAATAACAGAGTATGCATCTCCCTAGTTTCCATGTGAAATCCATGAAGTGGATGACCTGGATTGGTTGGGTCCCTGAAGTGTCAAAACTCGTAGGTACATGGTAAGTAGATTGTGTGTGACGTGCATTTCTACACCTTTAGTTTGCTTTAAAGAACGATATCAATTGCATTGACTCCTAATATAGGTTCTAGTTGTCATCCACCTTGCACATTAGATCCACCATACCCCTTGCATCGTTGGGTAATAAAACATAGCAATTTTTTTTAAGACATGGTTTTTCACACGCATTGGAATAAACCTAATACTATCTACGACATATCAACAAGTTGTTCCATAAACACAATTCTTGAGAAAACCCTATGTCTTCCTGTTTTAAGTTTATAAATAAATTAATATGGGAAGAACCCTTATGCATGACAAGAATAGCTTAAAAATGGTGTGAGAAGATATTGTTATGGTTAGAGTGTTATAATCCATAGGGATAGATTTATTACCATTTTTGTAAATTGAAAACAAAGTAACATGTCTAGTAATGAATTGATTGAAAAACATTCATCGGGTATATATTGTCATTGACAATAAAACTAAAGTTTTCCCCCCTTCAATTTTTTTTTTAGTAGCAAATTTTGGGGTTCATTACATATGGTATCAAAACAATTGGTTAAAACACTTTTTCCTAAGGGAAAGACAAGAAAATTATTCTGCTAAAGGAAAAATCTAACAAATAATATTTACTTTTACAAACATAAAATTTCTCTTTATAAAAATGTCAGTGCGGAATTGAGGAGACAGACTTGAGAGGAGCCACAATCAATAGCTCCCTAGAAACCCAAAACATCACTGTAAGGGAATTTAAACCACCTAAGTATTGGAAACAATAAGGAATCTTATTGTTGAATTGCAGGTGTTTAAAGCTGATAATGAAAAGTTAAAGAAAGATCAAGAAGATCAACATGAAATTAATGAAATGTTGTTACATAGTTTAGAAACAAAGAAAAGTCCAAGGAATAATGAGATGGAAGAGGAGGTCATTAAAATGTCCTCAAATAATTCTAGTCATGAAACATAAAGATAATACAACTCTTTTGTGTACACACACATGACAGAAAACAAGGCATCTACAAGAAAGAAGAGAAAACAATTGGATCACTTGGAAGGTGAATTCAAAAAGATAAATCCCTCCACCTTTGATGGAGAATCAAATACTAGTGAAGAAGTTGAATCCTGACTGCTAGACATAAAAAAATACTTTTAGATTTATAATTATTTTAGTAATATGAAAGTTAGAATGGCCATTTATAATGTAAAGGGAAAGGCTAGTATCTAGTGGAAAGACCTAAAGCTAGAGAAAGGATTGAAATAAAAAAGGATGGAATGGTTAGAATTGAAAAAACGTTCCAAGAAACAATACCTATCAGAAAGTTATTACTAAAGAAATACTAAAGAATTTTATGATTTGTGACTAGGACAAATGTCCATGGATGATCTGATTAATAAATTTTTAGATCTACTAAGGTTTGTGCCTTATATCAATGGGGATAAAGTAAAAAATCAAAGTTTTTTTATTTGTCTACCACAGTATTATAAAGAAATAATTGAATTTGATAATCCTAAATATTTTAATGAGGTATTTAGGAAGGAAAAAATGTGTTATGAACAATATAAACAAAAATCTGAAACTCCTAAGGAATGTAAAGATAAGAATAATGATAAATTGAATCAGTGCAAGAAAGGTTTCCAACCATACCCTTTCCATAACATGACTAAAGGATTCCAAAGGAAGGACTATCCCTCTAACACACCACATACACAGGGGGGAAATAAACCATCTAATTTGGGATTCAAGAAGATAGTGGACAGTCCCATAGAATCGTTGAAATGTTAGGAGTGTGGAGAACCCCACCTATGGAGAAATTGCCCATGCTTAAAACCATCAATAAAAACTTCATTCCACAATCTACAAGAGGATTTAATAGTTGGATATATTGGTAGAAGCATTCATAAGATCAATGAAGCTTTGGATGGCGGACAAGCAGATCATCAATCGACTATTGTGGAAGTTGAAGGTAAAATTCATAACAACAATTTATCTATACTAATTGATCATGGAGCTATTTTATGTTATATTACCCTAGACTTAGTAGAATCAAAAAATTTAAAGAGGGTAAAACATGCCAAATTCTGGTTAGTGCATTTAGAAATAGGAAAAAAATAAATATAACAGAATTTGTTTCTGGTTGTGAACTCAGTATTAGTGGTCATAATACAAAGTTAAATCTGAATGTTTTACCTTTAGGGTCATATGACATAATTATTGGAATGGACTATGTTAGAACTAAGAGTCACCCTCAAACTGCTAGAGGATAAACCTAGTACCCATCAAAATGTAAATGGATTAAAATGGTTTGAGTAGGTGGATCAACAAGATGAGAAAGAAAGGGAGAGGGAAACAAAAAGTGTGCAAAGGCATTCCATTGGCAATGGATTCATAACATTATACAGATCAAAGGAAATCAAATTGTATATCAGAAAAAGGGATATATAATGATGAGTAGAAGCATAGTGAATATGACAAAAGGAATACCATCCATTATGCAGAGATCCTTTCTGCAATAGATAAATATTTTATAAACAATGAACAATGATTTAATGGGCAAGCTACAACAAATCCTTTATTGTTCATGAATCAATCAATCAATGGCATATATGATCCTCAAAACCTGCAATATATTCAAGAAATAAGATAAAAAATAAATGAAAAACACAAAAGACAATATGATAACATTTCTCATGAATCTTTAATGGAAGGAAATGTCATCACAAGCAGGCCCTAATGCTTAGAAATGATCAACTAATACTACTCCTACTCTCTCTAGCCTCTCTTGGCTCATGAATCCAACCCCACTCTAATATTGTACCATGAAATATATATCACTTTATATCCTTTCCATATCACCAATTCAAACTCCAACCCCTTACCTAAAATAGAAACAGTTACAAACAGAGAATGACACATTTTAAGTGATTTCTTTTTTTTTTAGGAGGAAATTTTTTGAAAAATAGGATTCAAAATGCCACTTTTAATTCTCAAAATATAACATCTGTGTAAGATATTATAACATTTTTTCTAGATAATATCATTTTAAAGAACAAAATCTCTCGGTTTCTTGAAATTCATCTCCAGGTGGCTAGAATACGTGTCACAAAAACATGTCTCAAACAGTAAATCATGAAAACTGAAAAAATAGGCTCAAAGATTCTTTCAAATCTCCCAATCCATGACACCTGTGTGAAAAATGAAATAGGTTAATTTTCATGGCTCTGTGATTTACAGTAACCTCCTTTAGATTTTTAAAATTCATTATGGTTCATCAGGAAATCCTTCTGGAAGTCAGTTAGTCTAAAATACTAGTTCAACAGTCTTAGAACAAAGTTTACGCAACACATTCTGTAGCACATTTTGTAGTGTCAGGTGCTACAAAATGTCTCGTAGTTGTCTGATTTGTGTAGTTTGAGCCCAAAATACCCAAAAAAATTATTCAAAGGTGTATAATCCTGTAGATGCCTCCAGATAGGATGTAAGCATGATACTTTCAACAAAACTTCAAAAATGCATGGATAACCTTTCTTCAAAATTGAGGGCATTTCAACCACTCCATCTCATCTCCTGAGGCTGGAACTTCTTCATGTTGTAGCTTGATCTAGCACATTAATATTTCTTTGATCTAATGAAAGAGTAATCTGATGGCTTAAGAAAAGGAAGAAAACCCTTCAGGGAAAAGGATATGCAAGGAAGCAATAACTGTCAAAGTTTTCAAACTAACATTTCACCATCATTCAGGTTCATCATCATTAAAATCAACAAGGATCTTTAAAATTTCTTCATAGAAAGTTTTGAAATTTTAAATATCAATTGAAATTGTGAAGGAAAAGAGCTAATGCAGCTTATGTGATTAGAGGATAATGATCTGAGTTTGACACAAGTTCGTAGCGCTGAAACAGGGGATCTGTGGTTCAATTTGTAGAAAATTATATAGAAAAAAAAAAGAGCCAAGCAATAGATAGGCACGAAAAATCTCATAGCAGGATTTGTTCATTTGCAGTGAATTAGGCAGAAAATAATGCATATAGGTTGAGAATTTGGTGATAGAAAGAGTAAAAGGGACGGTTGGTAAAGGGATCCACAATTCGCAGTGCCAGGTGCTATGAAAATTTTGCAGAGCCTTAAATTGATATTCAACAGAGCTCATAAGACTCAAGGAGTTCCTGGACACCGTGACTTGACTGTAGATGTGCTTCAGATAGCATGAAACTACATTCAACCATTATAACCTTCAATTCCCCTTTGTTATCCAGTTTGTAGCAGAATCTGTAGTGCTTGTCTGGACTAGGATTTTTTGTAGCACCGAACTAGGAGCAGAATTCAAATCTTTGGTAAAACATTTAGAGAGAATTAATGACAAAATATCAATCATTCCCTTTTAAAACATGGATGCTGAAAAAAACGAGATTGACATGACACCTGCTTCATAAATGCAATAATGATAAAGAGGAAGGGTGTACTCAAGATGCGCTACGAAAACTCCTAATGAGTTGGCAGTGTATTATAAAGAGTTTGATTTAACTCTCTAATGGGTAAAGGGATAGAGTGAAGAGTTTCAAGCCCATAATGGAGGTAGTGACATGTCAAAATAGTGGTGGCATGGGGATGATAATGATGGCTACCTAATCATGTGATGAACCAAGGGTATAAACCAAATTAAATGAACCAAGGGTATAAACCATAAGTGTGGGTCAAATGTATGGACCAACCTCCAATATTTTATTTATTTGAGCTAACCTAAGAAATCCATAAGGAGGAAATAAAAAACAAACATAAAAATACTAATGGATAAAAATTTAAAAACCTAAGGATGAATTGACCCATAACAACTACATCTAACCCTTAACAACTTCATGTGATAACAGACTAGTTAGAAATGCATAAAGTGATACTGAACTGTTATGAAAATTCATTTGTGTCGAAGGATGAAAATAATATAGTGAGAATAGTACAGGGAATCAAAAAAACAGTTTTTGTTAGAAAAATATGAGCAATGAAATTCAATAAATGTATTAATAAGGGTTGTAAAATATATGTTATTCAAGTAACTAATATATTGGAAAAAGAAATCAAACCAAGCTTGGAAGACATTGTAGTCCTTCAGGGATTTAAAGATGTGTTCATAGAAGAGACACTGGAACTACCTCCAATGAGAGAAATAGATTTCTTCATTGATCTTCTACCTGGATATTCTCTAGTATCAAAGGAACCTTATAGAATGACTGTTCCTAAACTAACAAAACTAAAAATTAAGTTAAAGGACCTGTTAGATAAAGAATACATCAGACCAATTGTTTCACCATGGGGAGCACCCATTTTGTTTGATAAAAAGAAAGATGGAACACTAAGGTTATGTATTGATTATCGCTAATTGAACAAAATGACGATTAAAAACAAATACCATTTACTTAGGATCAATGATCTCTTTGACTAGCTTGGAGGAGAAAAAATATTCTCTAAGCTAGACTTGAGATCTGGTTATCACCAAGTCAAGATGAAGGATGAAAATGTTAACAAAACAACATTTACAACACATTATGAAAATTATGAATTTGTAGTGATTATGTTTGGACTTACTATTGCACCAACAACTTTTATGTGTTTAATGAATAATATATTCAGCCAGTATTTGGATAAATTTGTACTGATCTTTATCGATGATATACCAATCTATTCAAAAATTGAAGAAGAAAATGAACAACATTTGAAAATAGTACTACAGACTCTAAGAGAACATAAACTGTATGCTAAGTTTGTAATATACCAGATATAAAAAGTATGCAGAACATAAATAAAATGCTAGAAATGGCAGAATAACAGTAATATAACCATCATAATCTCCACAATAACACAGAAATGATATAAGAACAACAACAGAAATAACACTTTGATTCAGAGAGAAATGTTCAAGGGCCTCTTCGAGGGGGCAACCTCTAGTTGAGAAGCGCTCTATTACAATAATCTCCAAGCTAGGGTTCTCATACCCTCGACTCCTGTTTATACTAAAAAGAAGAATCTAGAGGAAGATCCTTCTAGAAGTGGAATATTCTATTAGGTCTTTTTACATCTGCTTTATCCTATTTTATTGAAAGGCCTTATTAATATTGACCTTTATTACATCCAAATGTATTGTTCTAACTATGTGAGGGTTAGGACCCTAACATGTCCACCCCCATAAAAATAACCTTGTCCTCAAGGCTTGAGATGAGGAAATTATTGCAAAATGGTAGTTGGCTCCCAAGTGACATCTGCTAGAGTTGTATCTTTCCATTGTACTAGCACTTCCTTGATGGTTCTCTGACGTAGGCGATGCTCACGCTGGTCCAAAAATGATTCTGGTTGTAGCCAAATGGATCCTTCTTCATCTAAATCTAGAAGGTTAGTTTGAATTTGGCACTTAGCTCCAATCACCTTCTTTAAGAATGAAACATGAAGAACATGATGTAGCTTCAAGTGGTTGGGAAAAGCTAACTAATAGACTACTTGTACCACACGCTTGAGAATGGTATAAGGACCATTAAATTTGGGCACTAGCTTTTGACAATGCGCGGCCTTGAGGGAAGTTTGCTTATAAGGTTGCAGTCGAAGAAACACTTGATCCCCTTCTGCAAATTGACGTTCAGAGCGACCTTGATCTGCTTGTTGCTTCATGCAACCTTGATCTGCTTGTTGCTTCATGCCATGACCAAATTCTCTTTGACGGTATAGAGAATAGCCTCTCGAGCTGTAAGTGTTAGGTCAACTGCCTGGACCTTCGAGGCACCCAATAAGTATGAGAGAACTGAAGGTGGTTTTTGTCCATATACCACTTTGAAAGGAGTCATGCATGTAGTTGTATGGTATAAAGTGTTGTACCACCATTCAGCTAGGGGTAACCATTGAGCCCACTGATTTTTCTTTTACGAGACAAAGCACCTCAAATATGTTTCTAAACACTTGTTGACAACTTCCATTTGGCCATCAGTCTGGGGATGATAAGCTGTGCTAAGATGCAATTCGGTGCCTTGTATCTTGAATAGTTCTTGCCAAAAATTGCTTGTGAAAGTTGGGTCACGATCAGAAAAAATAGAGTGTGGCATGCCATGAAGCTTGAAGACCTAATCCATGAAGATTTGAGCCACCGTGGATGTTTTCAACGGGTGTTGAAGGGCACAGAAATGAGCATACTTGGAAAGGTGATCAACCACCACCATGATGACGGATTTATTTCCCAATTTGGGTAAGCCGATAATAAAATCCATAGAGATATCCTTCCAAATAGCAAGTGGAATCGGGAGCAGTTGTAGTGTGCCCGGAGATTTGACTGTTTCTCCCTTATTGCATTGACACACATCACATTCAGCTACAAAATTATGAATGTCCTGTTTCATACCATCCTAGAAAAAGGAATTTTTGACCCTGTCATAGGTTTTGGTGAACTCGGAGTGCCCTGCTATGGGTGTAGCATGAAGCTCAGAAAGTATCATGGATTTAAGCTTTGATTGTTTACTTAAATGAAAACTACCTTTGTATTGAAGTTCATCATGGAGCCAAGAGTACCGTGGGGAAGCTGGAGCATTGGAATACAATTGGTGGATCAACTGTGAATTTTTGGGATCTTGTAGCCATTCCTGGCGAACGGCTTGGAGCCAATCTGGTACAATGAATGAAAGAGAAAAAATGGATCCTTCATATTCATATTTTTAGGACAGTGCGTCCACAACCACATTGTCTTTTCCTTTCTTGTAAATGATCTCATAATC
Organism: Picea abies; assembly: GCA_900067695.1. NCBI lineage: Eukaryota > Viridiplantae > Streptophyta > Pinopsida > Pinales > Pinaceae > Picea > Picea abies. The sequence continues at coordinate 11,963 of CBVK0101856700.1, read as the reverse complement.
ATATCCAAAGAGTTTAGTCACCCATTTTTGTTGTTTTGTGGAGGAAATGCATTGTTCTAGAAAATACTTGAGGTTTTGATGGTCTGTCTTAATTTGGAAATGTTGCCCCAATAGATAAGGGTGTCATAGATCAACGACATGTAGAATAGCCAACATTTCCTTTTCATAGATGGATTTTTCCATATTTCTTTCAGATAGTTTCTTTCTAGTAAAGGCCAAAGATCGACCCTCTTGCTTAAGGATGACACCAATTCCTTTCCCTGAGGCATCACATTCCAACACAAAGGTCTTTGTGAAATCGGGAAGGGTGAGGACTAGAGCAGTGCACATGGCCATCTTCAAGGTTTGAAAATCTTGAGTAGGGGCTGGAGTCCAAGTGAAAGAGTTATTTTTGAGGAGAGCAGTGAGAGGTGCTACAATCTTCCCATAATTCTTAACAAACTTGTGATAATACCCTGTTAATCCCAGAAATCCACACAAGCTCTTAAGAGTCTTTGGGTGAGGCCAGTCTTGCATAGCTTCAATTATTTTAGGATCCACCCTACCGCCATCTTTGCCAACCAGGTGACCCAAGTATTCTACTTCTGTGGCACCAAAAGAACATTTAGACTGTTTAAGGAAACATTGGTGCTGAGAGAGGAGATGGAGAACTCGATCCACATGAGCAATATGGTATGTCTAGGTTTTTCTATAGATGAGAATATCATCAAAAAAAACTAAGAAAAAATGGTGTAGAAAGGGATGGAAGACATGATTCATGAGGCTTTGGAAGGTGGAGGGAGAATTACACAAGCCAAAGGACATGACAAAAAACTCATAGTGGCCCTCATGAGTTCTAAAGGAAGTCTTGGGAATGTCTTCCTCTTTCATACGTATTTGGTGGTAGCTCGAACGAAGATCAAGTTTAGTGAAGAATTGGGTGCCACTCAATTCATCCAGGAGGTCATCAATGACAGGAATGGGGAATTTGTCTTTGATGGTAAGTTTTTTTAGGGCATGGAAGTCAGGACACATTCACCAAGAACCTTCTTTATTCAGGACCATGACCATAGGAGAAGAGTAGGGGCTCATACTAGGGTAGATAATGCCTGCATTAAGGAGTTCCTAGACCATTTTCTCAATTTCATTTTTTTGGGAAAAGGGGTGACGATACAGATGGATATTGGGAGGAAGGATTTTGGGTACAAGGGGAATGGAATGATCATGAACACCATGGGAAGGAGGGAGTCCTTGGGGAGTGGAAAATACCAATTGCTGTTTAGAAAGGATGGCTTGGAGGTCTTGTGGGACCAAGGGTGTCTTTGCTGCTTGTATGGCATGGAGTTGGGCGATAACACCAAAATGACCTTTTTTGAGTAGCATTCCATGCAATGGGAACTAATGATCTTCGGTGAACCATCGGTGATGCCTTGGAACTTATATTAGTGACCCTCTTGGTCAAATTGCATGGTTAAGTCTTTAAAATCCATGAGAATGGGACCCAAAGTCCTTAGCCAGTCTGCACCCAACACAATGTCACAAGCTCCTATGTCATTAGAAAACATATGGGATTTCAGGTGGTAGTCACCAATTTGGAGACACACATTTTCAGAACGCCCTCCACATTTCATGGAACCACCATTGGCAATCATGATTTGAAAATTATTGACGGCATGGATGTAGAAATGAGTTTCTTGGGCAATGTGACAATGAATAAAATTATGGGTGTTGCCACTATCAACCAAAATGATGAACTTCTAATGCTTGATGTAACTGATTAGCTTGAGGCTTTGGGGAGTGGAGAAGCCATTGAGAGCATTGAGGGAAATGACTGGTTCTACTTTGGGAGGGTCTGAGGAAGGGTTTATGTTAGTGGATTCAAGTGACTCAGACACAAAGGGAGTTTCTACATCCTCTTCTGAGATATCCTCGGAGATGGCCATAAAAAGCTTTTGTTCTTTACACTTGTGGGCTAGGAAATATTTTTCATCAAAGTTATAACAAAGGCCTTTGAGTTAGCGTTCATCCATTTCATCCCAGGTCAATTTTTGGATCTTTAGCGGAGCGGAGGGAGTAGTGGGATTTACTAATTTAGGACGAGGGATAAAGGAGGGTTTTCGGTTTTGAGAAGATACAACCTGTTGTGATTCTTTATCTCTTTTAGTAACCTCCACCCAACTCTGAGGCCAATCCATGAGGACATGGGTCTGAATCTCATCCTTGAGGCCACTGATAAAACACTCTCAGAAAAAAGCATTAGACATGCCCTCTGCCCGAAAATCCAGGTGCTCAAACGTAGCTATAAAGTCTTCCACTATTCTTGATTGTTTCAACTTTGTCAAATGACCCAAATGGTTGGTGTCAGTGTCAAAGCGTTCATAAAGCTCGGCCACAAAGTGTGTCTAGGCAATATACCCTTGACGAGAAGTTTTTCTCCATTGCCACCATTACCAACGTTCCTAATCTAGATGGAGAAAACCATACCGAACTTTGGCCAAATCATCGATATTGTCATATAAAGAGAAATAATGTTCCATTAGGGTTACCCAACCAATGGGGTCTGAGCCATCAAACTTGGTCACATCCACCTGCAGAAGGCATAGGTCACATTGAAAGTGATGGTGCTAAAAGTTATGGGAATGAGAGGAATGTTCACTTTCAGTATTTAGAGGTTTGTCAGAGGAAGGGTCATCTGTAGGGATTTGAAGCTTGGTGCAGAGTGACGAAAAGACAGACTCAAGCTGGGTTGTCAGTTCTTGTTTGATTTCCTCCATTGAGGATTGCATGGTTGTATTGATGGCGGTAACATTGGCACTAAGGTGTTTCACTTCTTATTAGGTCTCGGTGAGACTATATTGCAAGGTATTGAAGCGAGCTTCCAAGTCTTGGCTACGGGTACGGGCCATGGGGACGAGGGAACCAAAAAGCGGTGAGTGGGGTCAATTTTGTTTCCAAAAAAAGATATGTATGAATGTGATAAGGGAAAAGAGATGAATCCAATGGGATAGGTCTCAAATAATGGGATATGTTTTTACACCTGAGGAGTTATACTTCGATCTGAAGAATACTGCAGTGATGAGATGTCCAAATTCTTAACCAGGAACAAATCTGTAGTGATTTTGCAACCTGAACACAGTCGCCCGATAATAGATCTTGTTTTTCTTAATTTGTTTATTCTTTTTTCCCCAAGGGTTAGGTATTCAAGGGTTCTACAGACAATGGTTTTCCCTGTGCTATAGATCTCTGATATACGTGTGGGGTCCAACAGTAGTACTCGACCCAATATCTCAGGGAACTAACTAAGGAGGATAGACCATACCCTTATCCGTACTACCTGACTACCTAGGTACTAGAGAGTATCTTCCTGAGTTTTGTTCTCAGTGACACTATAGTAGTCAGGCAGCCTATCAGTTTATTTAAAGAGGGCTTCAGGAAATCTAGGTCAATCCATACATAAGTGTTGTCTAATGCGCTACCACTCAAAAGGTTACCAACAAGGGTTGCAAGGGTGGCCAACAGATGTGCACTTAAGAAACACTTGTATTTCCTGTGTGTATGAATCCCTCAACCATGGTTTTATGCACATAACGACGGATCTATGTGGCTTAAAGACACTGTAATACGTCTCTACCCTGGAAAAAAAAATTCCCACAATTTCTACCAAGGAAAGTGCTCTGATACCACTTGTAATATACCAGATATAAAAAGTATGCAGAACATAAATAAAATGCTAGAAAGGGAAGAATAATAGTAATATAACCAGCATAATCTCCACAATAACACATAAATGATATAATAACAACAATAGAAATAGCACTTTGATTCAGAGAGCAATGTTCACGGGCCTCTTTGAGGGGGAAACCTCCAGTCCAACAATGCTCTATTAAAATAATCTCCAAGCTAGGGTTCTCATACCCTCAACTCCTATTTATACTAAAAAGAAGCATCTAGAGGAAAATCCTTCTAGAAGTGAAAGCTTCTATTAGGTCTTTTTACATCTTCCTTATTCTATTTTATTGAAGGGGCTTATTAATATTGACCTTTATTACATCTGAATATATTGTTCTACCTATGTGACAGTTAGGACCCTAACAAAGTTTCATAAATGTAAATTTTACAAAAGGAAGATACAATATTTAGGGCATGTAATATCAAAAGATGTTATTGCAATAGACCCTGAAAATATTAGATCCATTATGGAATGGCCTATTCCTAAATACGTAGCATACATAAGATCATTCATGGGGATTACCATCTATTACGGGAGGTTTATCGAAGGATTTTCCAAAATTGCCTATCCTATTACATCACTGCTAAAAAAAGGAATGAAATTTTACTCGTCTCAAAAATGCCAAGACAGTTTTAATAAATTGAAAGGACTATTAACTAGAGCACAAATCCTTAAGCTGGCAGACCCATATAAATATTTTACAATTTCTTTGGATGAAAGTAAAGAAGGATTAGGAGGAGTACTAACACAGGATGGACACGTCATTTGTTATGAATCATGGAAATTAAAGGAAAGTGAAAGAAAATATGTAACTCATGATCTAGAATTAGTAGCTATAATTCATGCATTGAAAATGTGGTGGAATTATTTAATGGGAAGAAAATTTCTATTACTAACAGATAACAGTGGTGTAAAACGCTAATTCAATTAACAGGATCTCAACACAAGACAAGTGAGGTGGTTTTCCTTTCTAAGTGAGTTCGATTTTGAAGTACGAGACATCAAGGGAAAATAAAATAAAGTTGCATATGCACTAAGTCGGATAAATAATGAGTTATATGAAGTAATTATCAGCAAAGAAGAAAATTATATTGAGGATATGATTAAATCTGCAATCACAAATGATGAAAAATACATCAAAACAACAGAACAATTGCAAATAAATGAGGAAAATATGCACAATATAGATCTCAGTATAAATAAAAGTGGGATGATAAGGTTCAAATATAGGTTATATGTATGTATTTCTATTTAATTGAAGATTATGGTTCTTGATGAGTTGCACAAAAAACCATATTTTGGTCATCCAGGATACCAGAAAATGATAACAACTTTAATAAAACAATTTTATTGGCCTAATATGAAATATGAAACAACTAAATAATTGTCAAAATGTTTAGATTGTCAACAGGTAAAAGTTGAGCATCAACATTCGACGGGTCTTTTACAACCTCTGCCTATACAAGAATGGAAATGGGAAATTATTCCAATGGAATTCATTATAGGTTTTCCTAAGACTTGAAGAAAAAATGACTCAATTATGGTAGTGATTGATAAGTTAAGTAAGTTTTCACATTTTATACTTGTGAAATCTACTCGTAAAGAGATTAATATCGCTCAATTTTTTATGAAAGAAATATTTAGGTTGCATGGGATTCCTAAGATGGTGTTTTCAAATAGAGATGTTAAATTGACATCCAATTTTTTGAAAGAATTTTTTGCAGGTTTGGGTACTAATTTGAATTTCAGCACAATTTACCATCCAAAAACAGATGGGAAAACATAACGTATGAATCAAATTATCGAATATATGTTAGAAATATATATACAAACAAAACTAGATCAGTGGAAAGAATATATACATTTAGTTGAATTCACATAAAATAATGGGTATCAACCATCATCTAAGATGATTCCCTTCAATGTTTTATACGGAAGGAAATGTACAACCCCGATTAGTTGGGATAATTTGGCTGACAGGATTATGGTTGGACCATAAATGCTCCAAGAAATGGAAATGATGGTCAAAAGGGTGCAATAGAACTTTAGAGAGGCAAAAGAATGACATAAGAGCTATTCATATCTAAAAAGGAGACATCAACAATTCAAAATTGGAGAGCACGTATATCTCAAAGTCAAAGAAAGGAGAAGCTCCTTAAAAATAGGAAGTTGTTCCAAGTTGGTACCAATATTTTGTGGTCCTTTCGAGATCTTAACTCAAATCGGACTAGGGGCATATCCAGTAGCACTCCCTCCAAGTTTAAAAGTTCATAATGTTTTTCATGTTTCATTATTAAAAAGATATATTCATGATCCTACTCACATAATTAATTGGAACATGGTGTGGGTGGAACTAGAAGGCAAGTTCCAAGTGGAACCTCTATGCATTATGGATAGGAAATAAATAGTACTTCGAAACAGAGCCATCACTCAGGTAAAAGTGAAATAGAAGAAATTTAGTCCTGAGGATGAAACTTGGTAGTTGGAAGAAGAAATGTTGAAATCTTATCCAATTATGTTCAAGGAGAGGGATTGAACACTGATGACAATGTTATAATTAAAGGGAAGAGGATGTGATATCCTTAAATTATTCAAAAATATATTATTTCAAAATTGTTGTTCTAAAAATAAATTTCCATTTAAGGAAATTCAAATTTTAATTTGTGGAAGTATGTAATTATGATTTTTATGACTGTTGGACAAAAGTTTGACTTGTCAATTGTCCTCTTTTGATAGACACATGTATGAGACAAACATTTTAATAAATTAAATGATGGAAGACAGATGGAAGAACCAGGTTAAAATTAGATTACTATGAATCCATGAGTGGGGAACAAGTTTGAGTTAAATCAGAGATGATTTTTACAAGTCTCAGAAGTTGATTTTTGTCACTATCGGCCCCTAAGAATCATGGATTTGTAAAGATGCATATTTCCCAAGGAGGGAAAGGAATGGAAAGTCCTAGGAAATTGAAAAAAGATATATATACAATATATGTGGGAGGTAGGATGATGCCTAGTATGTTGGGAAATATCTGCTAGGAACCAATTATCAATATAGCATAGAAAAACCTTAGAGTAAGTACTCAACGCCTTGAAAAAGAGAGAAATTCAAATAATAAGCCTCTTCGAGGGGGTTGTTGGATTACTGAGAGGGGGGGTGAATCAGTAATAGCGTAATTATAATCCTTTTTCTTCAAATGTTATATCAATGTAGAATTATTATCCAATGATGAGCAGTAAGAAATAAACAACCACACACATACACGGTACACCAGTGTTTTACGTGGAAACCCAAATTGGGAGAAAACCACAGAATGTTTTTTCTTATATGTCTTGAAAAATTACATTCATTGGAAGCACCAACTTCCTTTGTTTTCTAGATGTAACTGGAAGGAGGCTTCAACCCCCTAGTTTCTCAGGCTACAACCTAAGGGAAGCTCCAACTCCCCAATTCTCTGGCTACAACCAGAAGGAGGCTACAACCCCCAATGTTTTGCCACCCTGAAGTAGAAGTAGAATGATAGAACCATTGTCACATTATCACTGTGAGATATACCGCTGTAAACCTCTACCAATAAATATGAACCATGCATAAACCATGCATCAACATGTACCTCAACCTGTAATCAACCTGTACCATAAACAAGTGCATCAACCATGCATCAACCTATAATCAACATGTACCATAAATAAGTGCATCAACCATGCACCAACCTGTAATCAACCTGTACCATAAACAACTGCATCCAACCATGTACCAAGTATGTTCCATTCATGTGTGAACTACTCATCAACTATGACTCATCAATATGTACCAACATCATCAANGCCAACTCATCAACTACTTGTCTCAACCATGTACTCAACATGTACCACAAACAAAATCCCTCGTCAATTTCATCATCCAAATCTGATTTGTAGCTATATAATAGACCTGGTGTATATGATCACATTCTTGTAAACATTCCTTAACTTTAAAAACAAGAGACTAGCATTTTCATCAAACTTTTTTTTAGTCTCACATGCCTAGTTTTGGATTAGTTAGCAACCCTAACTTGAAGTAATCATAACTTTCAACCTGTGATGTGTAAAGATATGAAACTGATATACAATATTCTTCAGTCTATTTTATGCAATTCCTCCAAGTTTCACTACTTGGAACCTCTCAGAAAAGAAGTTATAGCAAAAATGGCATACCATGTTGAATTCTGGCTTATTCTAGAGAGCGAACTTGTAGAGCGTGAAATGCACAAAATATTTGATGAATTGATATGAACCTATTATTCATAATACTAAAGGTTTTCCCCTAACCAAATAATTTTGTCTCATTGAATTTGTATCTGTTATGAAGAAGTTATGATGTTTTTACCCGAAACACCTGATTTAGTTATGATGTTTTTACCCGAAACACCTGATTTTGACTAGTTTCAGGACTGACCACAAACCCTATTTTCCACGGAGTGTAACTCCCAAAATAAAACAACCCACAAGCTAAATTTTTTACCACAGATACTTGGATATGTTTTCTCACTTTCATAGAAATTCCATGGTCTGAATCATTATAGAAAAAATGTTATAGCGAAAATGGTGAGATGACCTGTAAATAATGTAAATAACATACCTTAGAAAGCACCATCAAAATAATTTATCCTTCCTTGAATTTCGGCCTTCTTTTCTTCACCTTCACTCAGAATTTCGGTTTAGATATCCTTGGTTACCTCAAACACATATAGATATTCAATATGCTTAAGTGTGTTTCAAATGATAGATCCTTGCCTCTTATTTATACTCTACAAGTAGCTTCCTTAAAAACATCTTCTAGGTCACCTGGCCCACTTTCCTTATTTTAGGGTTGGGTCCACTTCTAATTTCTCCATCACTTCACTTTATTATTTACCTTTTAAAATCTCTTAAACCACTTTGACCTTTTGGGGCTTCTAGATGACAAATGAGGGTCTTCCAACTTCGTAAGGCCATAACTCTCAAACCGTGAGGAGTTATGTGAAATTCTACATACTACTAGAAATGGAATGACATGTACTATCCATATAGAATAGTATTATCTGAAAATTAAGGCCATAACTCTCAAACTGTGAGGAGTTATGTGACGTTCCACATACCACTAGAAATGGAATGACATGTACTATCAATATATAATAGTATTATCTGAAAATATATTATAACTAATACTGTTACCCATCAAACAAACTTGGGTCCATTACCCAAACCTGGGGTCTCCAACTTCTCATGGCCATAACTCTCTAACCGTGAGGAGTTATGTGACGTTTCACATACCACTGGAAATGGAATGAAAAGAAATATCCATATAGGATAGTTTCCTTGACAAATTCATTGTCCTTCATCTCATTATTCCATAATTAAGCATGGGTTCTCTTACTCCAGAAAGCATCTTCCTATGAGGGCTTTCACCATAAGGGGACCACTTTGGAGTTCATCCATATTTAATTCTTATCAACCATGAAAAAAAAATAATGAGTCATATTTACATCAAACAATATCGGGTCCATTATCCAAAACTTTGTGCTAAGGGGCTTTCTTCAAGGGTTGACATCAATGACAACCAACCTTAATCAACAATCTCCCCCTTCGGCATTGATGGCAACACTCTGATGCAATACTAAATTCATATCACTCATGCTCCTCCTGGAACCATGCCTCTGTCCTTTGCATCTGATAAATCTCTCCCCCTTTGTCATCAATGGAAAAGGTATCTTTCCATCAGGGGCTGCTTCCCCTGACTGAAATGTCCTCTTATGGTGCTTCATCGTGTACATCTAAGACATATAAGATAAGCATTCAAAAAACATTCATTTTGGAGTATAAATAACTCTAATTATTTGGCAAAGATATTCAAAGGATTCTAGTGGAAGTGGTTTTGTAAAGATGTCTACTACTTGTTCTTTTGTGCCCACATACTCAACTCTGATGTTCTTTTCTGCAACCTGTTCCCGTAGAAAGTGATACTTGATTGGAATGTGCTTTGTCTTGGAGTGCATCACCGGGTTTTTTGAGATACTGATGGCACTCATATTATCACAATATATTGGAATGGGCTCATCATACTCAACCTGTATATCTGTCAAAGTTTGTTTCATCCAAAGAACCTGTGTACAACATGATGCTGCTGCAATATACTCTGCCTCGGCTGTAGATAGAGATACTGATGATTGTTTCTTACTTAGCCATGATACCAAACACTCACCTAAGTAGAACACTGCTCCACTGGTGCTTCGTCGGTCATCAATACAACTTGCCCAATCTGCATCTATGTAGGCAATAAGTGATAGATCTTTTCCTTTTGGATACCATAATCCAAACTCTTATGTTCCTTTGAGATATCTGAAGATCCTCTTTACTGCTAATACATGTGATTCCTTTGGTGCTGCTTGAAATAGTGCCACCTGTCCAACTGCCTACACTACATCTGGTATGGATGCTGTCACATATAGTAGGCTGCCAATCATTGACCTGTATTGCCTTTGATCTATAGACTTCAAATCATCATCTTTGCTCAACTTACAACTAGTTTGCATGGGAGTGATAACTGGTTTGCAATCTTCAATTTCAAACCTCTTTAGCATTTCTCTGATATACTTGGTTTGAGATATAAAAATTCATTGGTTGCTTTGACTAATCTGAAGTCCCAGAAAGAAGGATAGTTCCCCAAGTAATGACATTTCAAATTCATTTTGCATGTCTTTTGCAAATTTCTGGCTTAACCTGTCATCATCACTACCAAAAATAATATCATCAACATAAACTTCAATTAATACGATATTACCTTGACTTACCTTAATGTAGAGGTTGTTGTCAACACTTCCTTTTCTGAACCCTGCCTGCTGCAGATACTTATCCAGTTTGGAGTACCATGCTCTAGGAGCCTGTTTTAGACCATACAAGACCTTATTTAATTTACACACATAGCCTGTGTTCTCTGACAAGTGAAATCCTTCTGGTTGTTCAATGTAGACTTTTTCTTCAAGTTCCCCATTCAGAAAAGCTGATTTTACGTCCATCTGATATACTTTAACATTTTTGGAGCATGCATAAGCTAAAAGCAAACAGATTGCTTCCATTCTGGCAACTGAGACAAATGTCTCTTCAAATTCGATTCCTTCAATCTATGCATATCCTTTACATACCAATCTAGTTTTGTTCCTTGTAACATGTCCATCTTCATTCAATTTATTCCTAAAAACCCATTTTGTGTCGATCACATTCTTATTCTTTGGTCTTGGAACCAATTCCCTTGATCCAATTCTTCATCCATGGCCTTATTCCAAAATTCATCCTTGCTGGCTTCTTCAAAACAGTTTGGTTCAATTGTAGATAAGAGTGCTAGGTGTGTTTGTTCTGATGAACAGATTTTTCTTCTAATCTCAACTCCTGCATCTTTGTTTCCAATAATCTGATCTGAAGGATGATTTTTCTGTACTCGTTTGCTAGGTGTCTTTGGAGATACTTGCTGAACTTTCTCTTCTACTTCTGTCATATTCTCTTCATCTTCATCTTCCTCTTCTACTTATTTTTCATCTTCTTCTTCGAAAAGTTGTTCCATTGATTTGTTTTCTTCTTCCTTTGATTCTGGTATGTCTGTTTCATCAATTGTTACGTTGATGCTTTCCACAACTTTGTTTAATATTAGATTGTAACACTTGTATGCTTTCCTTATACTTGAGTAACCAACAAGTAATCCTTTGTCCACACGAGAGTCAAACTTTCCCATTATGCCATCTTCTCTTTTGATGTAGCATTTTCTTCCAAAAACTCTGAAGTGCTTCACATTTGTTGGTCTTCCTTTCCATAGCTCGTAGGGAGTTTTATCAGTGTTGTTTCTGAGCATTACTCTGTTTTGAATGTGAACTGTTGTATGCACTGCCTGTGTCCAAAAAATATCTATCAACTTTGAATCCATTATCATTGTTCGAGCCATTTCTTGTACTGTCCTGTTCTTTCTTTAAACAACTCCATTCTGTTGAGGTGTCCTAGCGACAAAGAATTGCCTTTTTATTCCATGATTGTTGCATTAGTCCATAAATTCCTTTGAGGTGAATTCTCCTCCATTATCCGATCTTAAGCATTTGATGCTTGAATCCATCTCATTTTCAACCATTTCCTTGTAGATCTTGAAGTTTTCAAAAGCTTCTGACTTGTTCTTGAGAAGGCAAATTGTAGTCATTATTGTATAATCATCAACTAATAACATAAAGTATCTCTCACCTTTTAAGCCT
>CBVK0101856697.1:0-18244 GCA_900067695.1 Picea abies | reverse complement strand
CATAACCCGTGATCCCCTTCCTCCTCTCAGCCATTTGTTTTATAGAATTTTTCTTAGTGACAACTTGCTATTTGCACATTTAATTCACTTTTTTTATAATTTAATTAGGAATTGTTACCCCCATACACTTGTCACCCATTCCCTTAGTTGTACCAATAAATCCACAATTTAATTAAATTAAATGTCAATTTTCCTAGCCTATCCTAAAAATGCTCCTAAAATCACTCCTAGTTGTCCCTTTATTCCCTTTAATTCCCCTTTAATGACTGACGCCTTTATAAAACTAAGTTGTTTTTAAATTAGGAAAGTTCTTTTGTTAGACTAGACTCTAGATACATTTCTATGCTTACACATCTTTATGCTTTATTCCTTTCTTAATTTAAATTTTAATTTAGTATTTACTTACACAAGGTGTATCAAATCACTTCTTTAGATTTCTTTTATTTTAATTGATTCTTAATTTGTTTAATTTTATCCCCTCATCATTCAATTTAAAAATTTAGTTTTTAGTCTTCTAGCTCACTTAGAATTAGGCTTTAGTTAAATCCTTATTTGCAAACGCCTAGACCCTTAGGGATTATCCTTAATAAATTCATTCTTTAGTTAATTAATTAATCAATTAATTAATTCGACAGGTTCTTAGGATATTATAAGGTTTAACATTTGCTCTAGTTTTCTAGTCCACCTAGATTCATTGACTCATTTTTTTTTTTTAAACACCACGACGTGCCCTTCAAGACACACTCCTTGCTCCAAGGGTGCCACTCAACTTTGATTCAAATTTTAATTACATGACCTGCCCTTCAAGATGCACTACGTGCTCCAAGGGTGCCACTCACCTTTGACTAGTTTTGGTAGTTATCCAACCCTTGGAGTCAATACTTCATTCAAGTGACCTTGTGAGAGACTAAGGGCCTCTAAGGAATAAGGACCCTACCTTATTTCACACCCCTTAGAATCTTCGTGAGAGACTATCTCAGTCTGCCCTCATGACATCATTGATCTCTCAAACTAGGTAATCATTAAGCTACAATTCGAGACATGATGGGAATGCTAGTAGGTTGTGAAAGGAATGCTACCACACCTCTCCTTGAATATCTGGTTGTTGTGCGTGGCCCCTTTACTCCTTATGTGAGTTTGATTAGAAAGAAATCGTCAGCCTACATACATCAACAAAACACTTCCAATAATCCATAAACAACATCATAATACGCCCAATCATATGTCACATATGCATAAATAAAATACTCAAACCAATACAATCCACTCCCTGACTTGATCCGGAGTCCAAGGAGGTCCATTGATGCCATCGACATCCTCAATCTGTCAAGCATCCTACACACTCAGGGGAATGTCTCCAATAACATCTGTCAATACATAGATACCAAATAACATAACATCATAATCCATCAACATCATCATAAGAATCCATAAGCGAACATACAACCATATACTAAAACCAGATCACTTGCACGCAAGTGTCCTCAAAGAATAAGTCAATAACATGTGCTCGCAAGAGCAGGATGTTACAGGGGGGAACCCTCGGTCTTCTTCCTATGGAATAGACTTCTATCTATTCAAATCTTGTCTACCATTTGAAGCCAACATTCAACATTCAGAATTAAGCCTTCTCTTTCCCAAACCTCAATGGATATGTTTTTCTCACCATTTCATTATTTTCTATTTTGACTTCCATTCCAAAGCCTAAATTTTATTGTATTGTATTATGCAGTCGGAACCATGATCCTTATCATGCTTCCCTCATCTAGTTTGTCTCATTAGGCTAACTAAGTGAATTCCCTTGTAATAATTCCAAGGTTCAAAAGGCATGAGCTTCTTTGGAATGATCTCTATCGATTTCTCCTTTCAGCCTCTCCTCTCTCTGAAGGCCTCTAGAGCTTCTTATAGGTGGAACCTTGTCATATTGTCACCCCCTACTTGTTTTTCGCTTGTCACTTAAATATTCATGCATCGTGGTCTAACGTGGGAGTCTATTTTCTAATCCTATCAAATTCCCTCTCCTTGCAAGATTATCAATTTTTCCCTCCTTGGTTTTCCCATTGATCAGATTGGCATGTCCCATGTGTTCATCCAGCGTGAAAATCCTTTAGATCGTATGGGTTACCATTTGTGATGTTAACGTGTCATATGACATGTCGTCCCTTTCTCCCTTGGTTGATTTCCATTTGTCACCTCCATATTTGTGTGATATTGACCTCGATTTGACGTACCTGACTGACTCTACATCCTAGTTATTCAAAATATGCATGATATTCCTTTTTTCTATTTTTGGTCCCTAGGTGCGGAACCGTGAATAGTGATGGAACCTTCACCCATGTAAAACTAGGTCTAATTGTTCCTATTTTTGTGTATATGATTTGTTCTACTTTTATTGTTAATTTTATTTATTTATTTTCATTTTTAATTTTCCCATGGTTATACAGGTCTGCTCAATCTTGTTGTGTATATTCTCGATGACCTCCACCCATGGATCTGAAAAATATTCACCAAAAATTATTCGTTGCATGTAGGATAGGAGGAGGAACATTTTGTTCACTCTTCTCATTCTCGGGTGCATAAAAATGAATCAATTTCTTATCTTTCCCCACTCACATGCACAAGAAATGTCATTACCACCCTCTCATTATTGCCAAACATAGTAGGAGCAGATGGAATATGTTCTTATGGATATTATTGGTGATGCTTATAATAACAAGTGATATACATAAACTTGAAAAAACTACAACATACACGATCATCCTTGTCCTGATAGCTCATGCAATGTACCATTTCTCGCTAGACATTCATATTCCATAGTAATGGAGCTTAAAGAAATAAATGTAATTGGTTGATCAAATGGAAAGCCCTAGTAGTATGTTGTATTGAAATTAGGGGCTTATAAATTCTAGAAAATGGTGACCTACTTGTATGGTGTTATTCCATGTAGTTCTACTATAATATATTCATTGGAATGTATTGCTTGATGAATAATGGTATCATTGACTATTGATTGTTTGACAATAAATTATAGGACCCCTAACTTGTCGAATTTGAAGAAGAAGAGACCATGGTCGACAATATTGTCAGGGCTAGGAACATCCCTCATAGGCATGGGAATGTGGTCAAGGAATCCACCATGAACTCACAAATTATAGTCCTAGTTCCTAGGTTGAAACATTGATCATGTTCAGTGATTAAATATGTTTAGGGTTGGAGTAAACAAACATGAGCATCAACAAAAATTACCTAGTAACCGAGATAATTAATTATCTTATATCTCTATATCTGGTTGAGGGTTTGTCGAAGAAGCTTTCTCCATAGGGAGGATTCTCTACAAGATCGTGATAGAGGAACACAAAGTGGATGACCCCATCTTTGAGGTTCAATCCCCAAAATTAAATATGACAAAATAATTACATCACGCATGAGACAATATTGGAAGAATAGCCAGTTACAATTTTCATTAGTCTACTACAACTCCATGTTAATGCCCACAAAGGAAAGTACAATAATTATGATAATTTATGTCCAAACACATGAAATTAATAAAAGCTAACTCAAATCTACATGAGAAAATACATATATTTCCTAAGAGCGATATACAAGTTCTTAAAAAAAACAAAGAAACAAGAGATTATTTTAAATGCAAAACCTTCCAAATACTTAGTTACAAAACTTTCCACCTCAACCCAATGCCAAAATATCCATATGAATAGAGAATCATAACTATCACTTCCAAAAGAAAATGGAAAAGATTTAGAAAAATAAATATATTGTTAATGCCTAGAGCTCCTTGGAGTTAAAAAAATAAACTCCTATAACTATTAAATTATGTACATAACTATCATGATTTTGAGCGGTTTAAAATAAAATATGTACATAACTATCATGATTTTGAATGGTTTAGAATCAAATATGTACATAACTATCATGATTTTGAACGATTTATATGAAAAAATCAAATTGTAAAATTAATTTGTTGCAAGACGGATAAGACATATGCATATTAGAAGTAAATTGGTTGAGTAATCACAAATAAGATCATATGTGGATATTGTGAACATATAATATAATTCGAGTAGAATATCAAATGTTTTTATTAAATAATAAATAATAACATATCAAATTCTCTTATTAGTCTCTGTTGAAGGTGTAGAGGTGTTACGAGGAAAATCTCTCTATGGCTAGGGTAAACTACAACAGACAGAAATGACTGCAGAAATCAATTCTCTTCTCAAGTATGCTATATAAACAAATAAGCTGGAAAGACAAGATAAAAGACCTACCTCGTCCAAAGGTTCGATGAAGTCCACCATTGAGCACTTGACCTAAAAAAATATACTTGCAACTAGTCCTCAACAACCAAGCAAAGCAAGCATATGGTGATATTTAGATGATTTTAAGAGCTAAATTTCGCCATTGAACAAAATTTGAAGCCTTAAAATTTCAAGTAGACAAATTTTTATAATATAATGCTTTCTAAAATTTATGAAGTTTAGCCTAAAAAATATATTTAATGAATAAATACTTAACCTCTTTGCCAATTGTATTTTTAATTCTTTTATTTCATTGGAATATTTAGCCCTCTACTCTCTGCAGTTCGAGTCCGCATTCGCTTATAATAATTTGACCCTCTACATTTCAAATCCACATTCGCCCAACAAAATTCAATTCTCTGTGCTTCAAATCGACATTCGCCCAAGAAAAAATGGGAAATTTAGTGCGGGGAATGCAATTTGCTCTCTTAAAATTTCCATGAAATGTAATGATGTTGTTTGTCGTTTAGAAAATAGCCAGAAAATTCGAGTTCGTCGTTCAAATTTTTTGCAGGTCACAAAGTTCTCCCTGGTGAGTTTTCTATGTGAAGTTTTCCTTTCCAAAATTCTTTGAGCAGAGTTTTCATGTGTTTATATGATATTATTTGATGGCATAGGACATATTGTAGGGTTTCTTTTGTTTTTTTTCCATTTTTTATTTTTCTGTTATTTGAAATCTTTAACATTTATGGGTTTTTTCATATCAAGATTTCATTAAAAAGGTAATGATCTGTATGGTTTCATATCCATGCGTCTGTAGAGTAGAATGTAAATCGAAATCAAATGTTTAAGAACTAGAAATGGGACTTGGACCAAGACTACAACCGATAAAAGGCCAAATCGATAGGGAACTGAAATTGGCCTGTGAACTGGTTTACTATTAAATACACAAAATATGAAAAATTTATTTCGGTTTACTATTAAATACACAAAATATGAAAAATTTATTTCTTTAAGGGTTTGGGAGGGGTTTTATTTTGTTTGAAGCTCCCATATTAAGACAATCTCATTTACCACCTTACGAAACTTTTTGAATTTTTGAAATGTGTTGTACTCATTCTAGTGAGCACACTAAGCATTACTTAGTCATCAACAAAAGTAATGAATTTTTTTATTCCATCTCAGGAAGAGGTGGCAGATCCAGTGGCTAGAACCTAGTGATGATATTATTACACATTCAAGAGATCACACGAAAGTGATTACAAATCTATTTTGATATAGTAGAGAGTTATGGCATGATAACTCTAGAAAGTATTACACATATTGTTGCTATATTAAAATATAGTGATGACAACAGAGCAAATTCTCAATGGATTGCATTTTTCTAGAATATCAATTAAGTGCATTTTGTTGAGAAGTTATAACCATGAAAGCAGTGATCCAATATAGAATAGACAATGAGCAATGTTTAAAAGGTCATCTAATGACTAGAAAATTGTCACCATTTATAGCATGTGTGAATATCCGTAGTTTATAACCACAAAAAATCATCCAAAGATGAAAATTGGAACTTTCCCCAGTATGAAATCATAACCAATATACCATGAGCAATCTAATACATCCACAGTACTCACAAAGACAAAATATATCATAATTTTAAAGGAACATTTACCACAGTGTGTTACTGAGAAAAAACATATTATTAGAACATTCCAAATGGTAGAGAGATCCCAAGTAGCAACATCAATTTGTTTTAATGTGTGTGAATTCACCAACACTGAGCCTGATAATGTCATCTAGAGAGCAGTATGAACTAAGAGGATATGGTTGAGCTAAGAGAGGCATGCAAGTGATTTTCACATAAGCTCTCCTAATATTTTTGTGAACAATTTATGATCTGTGGGGATATATGAACAGTCCAATAGACTAGCGCTCCAAACATTAAACTGAGATATTAGCCAATTAAAGTTCTAAAAATGGATAATCTTCAAGAGAGTAAAATGGAAAGAAAATCTAAATTATGTCTTTATAATGATTAAGCTGTATTTTTACTTAAAGAGTTGTTACAATTATTGAATTTATATTTCCTCTATAAACAAAACTGAAAGTCTATAGTTCAGTTCATTGTTGCAAAATCATAATCCAAACTTGATATATAAACATTTTTTGTCTTGTTCTGTACAAGATCGTGGCCTTTCTTGTAGTGAAAGTGTATCGTATAGTGCATCTGCTATTGTCTCACTCACATTACATGCTTCACCTTCCCTTATTGAACAAACAAATAAAGGAACACTATGTCTCTTCCAAATGACTTGGCGAGTACTAACAAATGATGTTTGGTTGGCCATGTAAAACATGAATTAGCATTTAGTTATTCCAACAATTCATCCACCATTCAGACAGAGGAATGGGACAAATTCTATTTGGACACTACGAATTGATATATGGGATGTTTCCCTCCTTTATATTTGAGCCACTTATTTCTATGGAATGAGATATATCAATGATTTTATTTTTCCTCCCTAATAAGTTGGTGAAAACTAAAGCAGGGACATACTTGTTGTACGCTAGATAAATTTTCATATGGGGAAGTCTCTTAAATAATCCTAGTGTTGGCACAAGTTATGAAGATCAACACAGAAGAAAAAAAAGGAAAGAAGTGGAAAGAAAAAAAAAATCTAATATAGCTACTTATAAGTTATAATATATTCCAAAATCATAGTAGTGTCCCATGTTTGAGGCTTATTTTTCAATGAAAAGTGGCATACTCACCCATGCTCCCATCACTAGAAGTCAGGTACCCACTTCACCAAATTAAAAAAATACAATTCTTAATTACGAAAAAGAATCGGGGCTTATACCCAGATTTCCAATGCAAATCTATATGAAGAATTTAAAACATGCATAAACAGAAATATGAATCTACAAATGAAACCCCTCTAATTCATTCATAGGTTTAGCATTCACCTAGAATGTATAAAATGCATACTTAAGTTAGAAATTTCACCATTTGTGTGCAACATTCATAACAACATTTAAGAATTAACTCCATGCACATCTATAACTTATAATGGATGATGCCAATACTAAAAAACTATTGAATAATAGGAAACATGAATTACAGAACGTAATGGCAGCAATAGACTGGTATTTTGTAAGAACTTGTTCAAGAAATTGGCTACATAGGAGCGATTCACCTCCCATACATAAGTGTCCAAAATGGGCAAGTTTTCAGTCACAAGTTTAACGCTTTTGTATAAACAACCAACAAGCATTAAGTTTGTTCAAATTACACAAATTCATGTTCTTGTATATACAATAGTATGGAAATCATGACCTTTTAAACACTTTTGTTACAAAGCTAACTACTGTAGATGTCTTCTATTTCGATACATTATTACAATGTAAAAAATAAAAAATTAATCTGTAAGAGTTGGAAGATCCAGTGGCTAGAGCCTAGACAATCCCCAACTTTCAATGCTAATTGTGTTTTGGTGCGTTAGACCCTTCCAATATATGTTACTTACCATCAACTATATCTGAGGGGGTTGTTTCTAGCAGAAAAAACATCCCAAAACAGAAACTACACCATAAAACTATTATAATTTCCATTTCTGGACAGGAACCCAATTCTAAGAAACAATCAACATTTTTATTAGTCATTTCTTGCAGGTTTCTAGCCCGCGAGAAATGGCTGATAGAAAAGGCCCCAAAATAAATAAAAAGCAGAAAATAAAAAAGGCACACTTAAGAAGGATCATGAAAAGTAAATTGCTCATTGGGAAAAGAAAAAAACACTAAAGTTGCCTTTAAAAAACTAAAACTGCATGATTCATGTCATTCTTTTACTGCAAAACAGAGCTGCAAATGTAAGGAGAAACCCTACACTTGGAACTTGGAGGTTGGAGTAGAGAATGTCACACAATTGCAGCCATGGACTCTAGAGGATTGCTTGAGGATTTCTAACTGCATCAAACCCTATAATATTTTGGACATGTTTGCACAAGGTTGGTTTTAAACTCAAAGGTTTTTTTCTTGGGATTTTTAAGTTTCTAGATGTGTATCATTTGCATTGTAAAATCGAATATTATAGAAAGAATCCCAGGTACCCAATCATCAATATCACAAAACACAAAAATCCCTGCCAACCAAAGGCAAACTAATCTCCATTTAAAAGAATGCATGGATGCCAAAATAGCTTTTGAAACTAGATTATAGACTGCTATATAGTCTACTCATTGACGCAATTGACCAAGTGGAACAACAGGATCAAGGCATTGCATATGTTCTTATTGAGTTTCACATGTCACGTAGCATTTAGTTGCAATTGGCAAAAGGTAACAAATCAAAATATGTGGCCGTGTACTTGGCAAGGCGTCCTTAGTAAAATGTTGGCATGAAGTTCAAAGACTATCCATCATGTAGATATAAGGGCACATGTCCCAAGATTGAAATAGATCTAAGGTTGGGTCTGTGTTTGGGATCAATCCAAACTAGGATCCAAGGTAATTTTTTAAACCTGAAGATACCTGCGGTTATTACGCCGAAGGCGTTCTTTAAGGAGAGGTTCGCCTTAAGCCTTCGTCGTCTGTCAATAACCATTGGTTACCGGCCAGGTGTTCCCTTCTATCTACTACATGGAATTTGCCGATTTGCTACAGATTTGTCACTTCACCGCCTCTGTCCGACTTAGTATTTTGAGTTTGACTTCATCAATCGTGTTCATAACACTGCTCTCCCATTTCCGTGTATATGGCCTGATTTTCTCCTCTCTGGTAGTTTTATTATCATGCGAGTATAGGAAAATAGGAAAATAGAGGTAGATTGAGAGTGGGTTCGGACATCCCCGCTAAAATAGCATACGTCTGTCCTCAAGTGTGAACGATCACAGCACCGAATTTCGTTGCCATACCTTTGAGTTTTATTAACTTTTGCTGCACCTACACCTGAGAAAGAAGAGTACAATAAATATGCACAAATTAGTTTCATCATCATACTTGCCTGTGTCTTCATTTAATGTAGTGATTGGCTAGTTGTTTACCATCGATGAGAGAAGAACATCTCACACTGTTGGGTTGAGGGTTCAATCTTGACTGGAAGATCTCTTTTTGGACTCGTGAGCCTCACAGTCCTCCCATCCTTTCCAGAACAAGGCTACTCTGATTCCAGTAGCTCATTGTTGAAGGCTAGAAAACAATCCTGTCGACAACTTGTGTGATTCTGTATGATCTCATCATTTACCAACTCTATCAATAAAACTATATTTTGATCCCACAAGAAAATCCTGTAGATGATATCAATTCTGGTCTCTTCGACAGCTCATAATCCCTCTATTTCAAGCAAAGAATTCATGCGAAATAACAGCTTTTTTCTTAACTAGGTTTGTGCATTGAAGAAACTTCAAACACTCTCTGGATTTATGGTGTTGTTCATGGCCTTGGATTGTTGTTTTTCTCATGTTGGCAATGGCCAGAAGCAGATTTTGAATCAGATCTCACGAAGTTTGCTTGAGAATGGACAGGCTAGGACACCTCCCATGGGGTTAGACTGAATGTTCCTATCCCTCTGTGTTTTCTGTGATGATTTGGGTGCCATGCCTTGTGATCTGTCTTTGACTTGTGGAAGTTTTGTGGAACTTTTATGCCATGTTACAAGCTATCAAGCTATCTTATTACAAAGACATATCCTTACGTTAGATGTTCTTCCCACTCATACTCCTTTACATTCTATTTCTATATTGGAAATACATATGGATCAATGTTGATTTGATCCTTCTCTGAATTGCAATGCAATAGTTGGAATCACTTTGGCTGCAATATTGATGAGAAGATAGTTAGAAAAATTAGTATGTGATGTGATTATCACTTAATTGTATTTCTGAGAAACTACTGATCTTTTATTCGATTCTTTAGTTTGGAAGTCTCTTGCAAAGCTACATTTCCCATAGAAATTAAGCATTTTCAATTCAACTAAGTTTTGTTTTGTGGGTTACTTTTGTTACTGCTGCAGCTGATGCTTTGATCTCAACTCGTTTCAAGAAACTTGGATATGAGTTAAGTATGCTCTGTTGTACTCTACTCTGAAACGTATCTATGGATCTTGAAAGTCATAACTATGTTATAACACATATGTGATATGAAGTACTAATGTGGGTACTCTCGGTGATCTGAACTCTACATTTCAGGTGAACTAGATGATTGTTGGGCGGAGCACGAGCACGATAAATATGTGCATGCTCAACTTGACAGTCAGACTGTCTGAGTTTTTTTATTTTCAGTTATGAATGTATTTATTTGTTGGTCTTTGTAAGGTAACTGATTATGTGTTGCTGGTCTTTATTTATGACTAATCTGCAGGGAAGATTAGTTGCAAAATCTTCAACATTCCCATCTGGGAATCAATGCCCTTGCTGATTATGTGCACAGCAAAGGACTCAAACTGGGGATATATTCAGATGCCAGGTATGAATTGTAGAAAAGTTACTGCGATTCTAAGACTACTCTCATATTTCAAACAAAATCTCTCTACTCTTCTCCTATCATTGTCAATGTGTTTTTTTCTGATATTTTATGTATTTTCCAGGTTCCGTACCTGTTCAGGGCAACAACCAGGCTCATTGGGATATGATAAAATAGATGCAGCTACATTTTCTGAATAGGTACATTTTCCTCCTCTGACAGTTCCATAGTGGTTTACATTGTAAATTTGAAATTTTATTATTATTTTACAGACTGATTCTCCTACAACTCATGATAGGGGGTTGATTATCTAAAATATGACAATTATAATATTGATCGCAACTGACCAGAATTTTGGTAAGTCTTTGTTTCTAATCTTCAATCCAATTGTCTTATACTTGATGGATCATTAACTGTGCATTTCCAGCCTGGACATTAGTCACATTTCCAGTCCGTCTACCATTTAGATTTCATCTCAGTTCTTTACTGCTTGCTATGTAATTTATTGTCTCCGCACTTATCAATCCCTTTGAAAGGGTGGGTGTTCATGGATTGGAATTAAATGATGCATTTAATTCTTTTTGTTAACATACCGCAAGCTTGTTGATTGTAGCCTAATGGCCCATCTCTATTTTGAAATTTTCTAAGTCTTTAGTCATTGCTTCGGTGGATTGTGGTTCTTGTTCTCTGAGAAGCTCCAAGATCAGTTTTAAGGTTTTGTAAAACTGTAACTTTGTGTGATTATTATTAGAATTTAATTATTCACTACAACAGAAAAGAGAGTGTAGTTTATTTGGGTATCCAAGTATTGGAAAACTGAATCTCTGTATTAAATTATAGGTACCCAAAAATGACGGATTCACTTCTGGGAACAGGGCGTCCAATATATTATTCCTTTTTCTGAATGGTATGTTTTGATTTGAGGAAGAGATCATCCTGCTACCTGGGGAGCCAAAGTGGGAAATCGCTGGAGGACAATAGTATTAAAAAACACTTACTTCATTCACAGGGATTTGGTGATATTTAACTAAAAGGTGGCAACATACCTCATCCAACTACAACTTTTGGGAGGGAATAGTACTAATAAAGCAATCAAAATATGTTTACAATTCACATTTCAATGTGATCAAAATAAGTTTACAATTCACATTTCAATGTGGAGGAAGTAATACTAATAAAGCAATCAAAATAAACTTACAGTTCACATTTCAAAGTGAAAACATAGTTGTTTTACAAATGCAATGCCACATGCCAACCTTAAGTAAAAAAATTAAAATCAAAGATATGAATTACCAAACAATGTTATGTTACTTTGTAATGAATGATATCTTTAAAAATGAAAAAAACATTTCTATGTTCAAACAACTTCAGCTCACTTCGAAGCTTCCTTTCCCCATTTCGGGGTTATGCTAGTATAAGAAGGCATGGGTATAGGTTTTATTCATTCATTTTTTCAGACTAGGAAGTAATGGGTGAAGCATAACTATGAATTTCTTGTTTTCAAGAATAGTAAACAATGTTGTGATTTGAGTTTCAGATTTATGTACTTGCTGCTACTTTCTCCAGTTTGATGTATTTCAATTCCTAGTAAAAATCAGCATAGTTTTAGCATAAATTTCAGTTTATGTTTCCTCTGTAGGTAGCTTATAAATCAGACTAGAATTGTTACCATGTGCTGAAATGTTTTAACAATGTTTTCATTCTTGGTGTAAGTGCAAGTTCATGGTTGAATAAAAAACAACATGGAACAAGACTTTCATCTTCCAAAGCAAGTTGAAAAATTCAATCCTATTACACTTTGTTGAGACATTAAAGCTTTTTGAAGATGGAAAAAATCACATCTTTCATGAGTAGACAAAACATATGGAGATGCAAAGTCATTAAATTCAGCAGCTAATGGAGAATGAAGACAGAGTTGTAGTGTTGTGCAACTCAGGTGCAGACTGCAGACATATTCACCAAGCCTCTCGGTCCATATCAGTTCTTAAAATTTAGAGACAAGCTTGGTGTAATTTGTTGTGTGACCATTAAGGGAGGAGGATACAACTTATATTTAATAATAGTCATAAAACTAATGTTGTGGAAATTTCAAAAATCTGCACATTGAAAGGCTTCAGAAATTTCACCTCATTTACTTGAGGTTCTCCAGATCTATTTCATATAAATTTCGGCCTTATGGCTGAATATGAAATATTTATTACATACTTCAATTTTGTTCAATGTTTTCACTACGCAAGCTCAAGAAGGCACTGAAATTTACTTCAAGAAGAGATGAATATCACAGCCCTTGGGGCACAATCTAAACCAATGCATAGATCTGAAAATTACTTTTATAACAGTAGATTTGTTACAGAACAAAATCTGATTTCTTGTTTCATATATACATGCTAAAACACACAGTGTTTCAGCATGGTTGTCCCAACAAATCAGTTCATTAAAACAGCCATGAAACTACTCACAACAATGAGCAACCAAAGTCTGATTTTTCAGATATGCAACATATAATGTCAGGATGAAAATAGTACACTTAAATTTTAATATATTATGCAAATGAAGATAAAGTACAATACCTCAACTCTTCCCAAGAAATGACTCTCCAATTGCTTCCCAAACCCTGGATAAGGCATCCACCATCAACAATAAACCGTAACCAACAATACAAAGGCCTAGCAAGGCATCTCACCAAGCTATATAGCCACACCAAAGGCTCTACAACAAGCTAGTATAAACACCAACAAGTTCACCCTTGGATCTCCCACTTGCATCCCACAAGCTATCAAGAAGAATCACCAAGTATTATTATTGGCTCCCACTTTTGATGACACTCCTTCTCATGTATTATTGGCTACTAATGAGCACTTTTCTCTTGATTTTGAAAATCACAATAGAGTGATTGGTTCTAAATTGCATCATAAGATGCATTACACAGGTGGTGGGGTTGGTAAGCATGGAAAGGGAATTGCTACTGCTATTATGCCTGAGATAAGATAGAGAAAGATGCCTTTAATAATTGTCAACTTCATTGCCTTTTGCAAGTCCCTCTGATATCCTAACCACTTTTATTTTGCTGCAACCAAATCTTGCACCATTTGTTGATTCATCTACAATTGAGATACTAAAACTTGAATCCACTCCCTATGATTATTCTATTGATATGTAAAGACCAACTTATGTTTAGCAGGAACCACATGTTGCACCTTTTGTTCAGTCATCACCAAATCTAAACCATCCACATCTTAGCCATGGTGTCATCCTTGTCATAGAGAGAGGAGACATTCTCACTCTCCATCCAAGTATTGGCATTCTAATTGCCACACTTATTAGTGTGATAGTTCTTCTTCTTGTAGATCAAAGTGAAGAGACATAATGGCACAATATTGTATCGATGTCTACTATCAGGTTTTATTGTGGTTGGATTGATGATTGGTCATGCCAACATTTGAGCACTTGTTTGAGAACTTCAAATTGGCCTTTTTAATTGATTGTACAAACGTACAAGCCTCACTGTTGTATTTGATTGGTCATCACAATAATCTTTTCATTTGATAACTTTGATGGCACCTTTGATTGTTGTTCCTTTTTTGCACATATGCAAGAGGAAGACACTTTATGATGGGAAGACCATCTTGGTGCATGTTGGACCTCTTGTTGAGACTTTAGACCCTTTTGTTCAAAAAGCATGTGGTTATCTCTCTTTGGTCAACATTTTCGCTAGATCACTCTTAGCCTCAACCAGAGTCTTCTCCATATACTATATCATTTATGGAGACATTTTCTTGACAACATTACGGGAATTCAGCTCCCATCCTCGATTACTTGTGCCTATGCTCATTAATAAAAACCTTTTTTTTCTTTTCCAGTTTCACTGAAGTTCATGTAAATATTTTGGTTTTCTTTGTTTTGAATGACTCTAATTATGTTTTGTTTTTTATTTATTTTCTTAGCATATGCACTTTTATTATACATATTAATAGCAAAGCAAAATCTTAGTGAGTGTGTGTCATTCTCTCCATTGCGCTAGTGTTTTTTTGATGTAATCACTTTAACGAAATTGACCAAAACCAGTATGTTGAGATGTGGTCTAGTGGCAATTTAGCAAGATTTCCACAATGATGACCCAATTCAAAACCTAGTAGGAATTCTGATCAAGTTAAAGCAATTGACCAAGTCCTTCCTAGGTGTCGATCATGTTAACCTAGAAACATTGATTTTCTGTTAAGGCAGAGAAGGCATCAATGGTATTTCCCCATGCTAATGAGATATTTGTAGATAAGACCATGTGCAATTCTTGATTGACCTCAGTACCAAGTTCGGAGTTATACCCTGTTCGGTCAAAGGGGTCTATCTAACCCAAAAGAGAAAAATATCTGAAAACCTTATCTTTTCCTCTCTTCTTAAAATACATAACAATCATATATTTTCCCCTCTTCTTAAAGTACCTGAAAATCTACTATAACGATTTGAGAGGTGATTATTCTAATTTAATCTATCTATATGGGAGTATTGAAATTAATTCACATGGTGACTGGTGAGATAGACAAGGGTTATATGTTATATGGTATTTATTATCTATTGTTAATCAAATGTCCATGAACTCTTGTGGTTTTAGCATTGGTGTTGCAGAAGGACGAAATGTGAAGGAAATCTTTGGATATCCAAGCATCCAAATATTCTTAGTAAACGAATTTTAAAATGGTTAAAAAAAAATAGTTAATCAGATGGCATATTAAAGGGCCATAAGAAACTATGTAACAACAACAGATTGAAAAGTAATTTTAGAAAGAAAAAAGGTTAGTACCTATGAGCTTGATGATAATGATAATGACAATGATGATGACAATGACAATGACGATGATGATTACGACGACGACGATGATGATCACAATGATGATGATGATGATGATGAGGACAACAACAACAATGTTGATTATGGGGATGACAATGACGATGATGACAATGATGATGACGACGACAATGATGAGGATGATGACGATGACGATGATGATGATGATGATGAAGATGGTGATGATGACGATGGTGATGATGATGATGCTGATGATGATGTTGACAATGGTGATACTGATGATGCTACTGATGATGATGATGATTACGATGATGACAATGATGACAATGATGGCCATGGAAACCATGATGATGATGATGACAATGATGATGATGTTGAGGAGGAGGACGATGATGATGATGATGAAGAGGAGGAAGACAATGGTCATTATGGTGATGACAATGATGAAATTGACGATGATGACGATGATGATGATGACGACGATGATGGTGACGATGATGGTGGTGATGAAAACGTAGGAAATGATGATGTTAATGAAAATGACAATGATGATGATGATGACGATGATAATGACGATGACGATGGCGATGATGATAATGATGATGATGATGACAATGGAAATGATGATGATGATGACAATGATGATGAAAATGAAGATGACGATGATGACGACGACAATGACAATGAAAATGACGACGATGATGAAAATGACATAATTTGATGATGACAATGACAATAATGTCGATGATGATGATGACAATGATGATGATCATGACAATGATGACGATAACGACAATGATGATGATGAGGAAGAGGAGGATGATAATGTTGATTATGGTAATGAAAATGACTAGAATGATGACTACGATGACGATGACGATGATGATGGTGATGACGACAATGATGACAGTGATGACCATGGCCTTTTGACAGGTCTCTTCACGTGTGTTAGACTTTCGATGAAAGTTTGTCATAAGCTCGACGGACAGAGAATGCATCGAAATTTCAATGAAAGTTCATCGGAAGTTCGATGTATAGAGAACAAAGTGATAATTACAATGAACGTCAGGGATGCCAGAATGTTTTTTTGACAATACCATTAATTTTATCCTTATCGTTGTAATATTTCGTCGAATATTGACCACATATGTACTAGTGATATTTGGTTCTGATACCATATCAAAGTTGCACATTTTTACCATCCAACAAAATCGTTTTGGAAAGATTTACCCATAGAGGAAATAACAAAGTAAGTAACAAAGGGAGCATCTCTTCTAGATCCTATCTCACTCACAACACATCGACTCATAATAGGAATTTTATGAGCTTTTTTCACCACGATATGTCTAGGTATCCTCCTCCATAAGACCTTCTCATCTAAATAGATCGGTTAGGTCTTCGTTAGGACTGATCTTACACATACACATAATACTTGCAGAGAGATAGATATTTGATATTATTATTCAATGTATAAAAATTTACACATCATATGTGATGTGTATCATGAGAGAATTATGTTGGACAACCATCATTATGTTCAAAATTCTTGTAAATTTAGTTGAATGGATGGATAGTTCAAAATATTGTGATTGTGCATGCCTTTAGACTTGTAGAATATTTTTCAAGAGCTTAACTCCCATAGAATATTTCAAACATAAAGAGAAGAATTCATTGAAGCATATTTAGGGTCTTAGTTGAAGCGTAGTCGAATATCCCAATTGTTGTTTTCTGACAGTAAGTCTCAGCCATAGGGAAGAACACATTCACTAGTATGAAAATGGACCATAAAGTGTTACTAAAGAGATCTAGAAAATGTCAACCATAGTACTTGAACAATTCAGGCTATTTGACCTCCAAAGGTTCATAGCTACATTGCTTCCTCCCAACCACAATTGCAGCATAAACTTTAGTTACTTCAGTCTTCTTTAGACAATTTTAAACTTGAGACAATTTTTGAAAGCTAATGGAAAACAATGCACTAAGAACTTCTAATGCATTGATGGTGTTGATGCATCTGGCTAAGGTTAAGAAAGTGGCACTCTCTCATGCATAGACTATGCATAAATCATCATCCCATTCTAGAAGAATGACAATGCATTTCGTGCACCGTGCTATATATATATAACCCTTACTAAATCTACATCTCTTGTTGTTCATGCTTAATTATGGTAGTCTATCTGAGATTATCATTATCATCATGATGGAATGACTTAATTGTTTCACATTTATTATCTCCTAAAGTTTTCTACACATGTGAATACCATTATATGAATAATGACCATGATATTGATATTTCTATGCCTAGATGTTGTTATTTCTAATTTTTTTTAAATGACCATTATTTCTTGTTGTCAGTTGCTCATAAGTGCATTTTTCACATCATGTACATATGTTTAGCATTTTGACAGTCTCTAGTTGTTGTTTAACAATTTGAAAGGCTATGATTTGTTTTGTATATATGTATGTTCTTCTTGTTTGCAAGCTATTTAGATGACATATAGATTCATATGTTCTAACAATGTATTTCTAATTTGGTCTTAAGTTAGGTAACTAGGGAGACATATCATGAATCATTTCTCTTAATTAAGTTATTTTTATTTAGATATCCTATAGAAGAGGAACACAAAATTGAAAATATTTTACACCAAGCAAAGCCCTACATTTCATTGGTGCGATATAAAAATATATAGTGTCATTGGTGTGGGGCATAAAAATCCATAGATGTC
>CBVK0101856696.1:0-15226 GCA_900067695.1 Picea abies | reverse complement strand
ACAGATTCACCTATCAACATGTATCATCAACTATCTAATGATCATAGGGGATCCATAACCAAGTATACTAGCATGAAATGAAAGAAATCACCAAGGAAACTCAAGTATCAACAACATAAAGATATCCTCATCAAGTGAAAGCACAACCCCTAGGCCATCAACTTGTAAACCTATCTTTGAGATAAAAATCAAAAGTGTAGTGAAAAATTTGACTAGTGTAGGCCTCATGCAAAATGAGGGGTAATAGTATCCATGAGGTACCTACAACAAGTTAAAACCAAGGAAGTTCGGGTCTTGTAAGATATTGAAGAGGCTTAATGAGAATGCATTTTTGGTAGACTTTCCTAAAGATTTGGACATTGGTCCAATCTTTATTGTAGTGAAAATTTACTTATATCAAGCAAGTTTAGTAAATGAATAGGACGACTCAACAAATTGAAAAAAAAAGTAGATTGAGAAAGTCATTAACACTAAGCTTACTCACATAGAATCCAAGAATAATTAATTGTATTTGGTGAAATGAAAGGGTCCACTAGAATCAAATAATACTTGGATCACAAAAAATGAAGTGATTAAGTATGAAGAAATAAATATGCCCGATGAATCTAAACCAAGAGGTTCGATATTTTGTAAGTGGAGAGTGGTAGATTTTATAGACACTTGGAAGGCTCATGCATGATAATTACATGCATCAAATCATGGAAGAAGTGGGATTGAATTCCAATTTTATGGGATTGTAGGGTAATGATGACATGGGATTATATCAAAATAACCATGTCCCATTAAAGTTATGTTTATCGTTTTGATAATGGGTATCTAGTTGATATTTTTTGGGACAAATGTAGCATCAATTAAATAGTCTTGCTGAAATAATTATTTAGCAACTACTCCATGTTTATAATTTTAGTATGGAATATGAAATGGATGACCATGGATTTTTTATTAGAGTCTTATTAGTCTCTGTCTAAATCCATGTATGTTAAGAACCAAATAATGAATACAAAAATATCACAATAGATCCACATAGAATTATAGAAGAAACCACACTTTATTATAAAAAAAATCCTTGAGGTAGGGAAACACCATACAATGGATCGTATTATGGAATAGATCCTCTCCTATTCACTTTCCTCTTTGAGGGGGCATCCTCCTATTGAGCTACCGCTTCAAATACAATAATTATCTTCATAATTCATTACATTGATTGAACCCCTTTATATAGTACTACCAACAACCTAAGAACATTATAGAGGTGGAAATTTCTAGAAGTGGAACCTTCTAAGAAGTCCTCTTACATTTATTATATCTAACTACCATAGTAGGCCTTAGTTAATACTATAGTGGACTTATTCCACCTTACATTGAATGGCCTCTACTATTATCACTATGGGTCTTCTGCCCCCCACTACCTCTCTAGCTACCTAACATTCCATCCCCCTTATGAAAGTGTTGTCCTCAACGCTTGTTATGAGGGTGTACAACCATATACCAGGGTCCCATAGATAAGTGTGAACCATAGTGCTAAAGTAGACTAGAGAACCAGGGTCCCATGTAGAAATGAAAACCACCATGCTCAAGCAGTCAAACCACCATTGTAAACCGAGGTCCCATGTCCAAGTGATCATTTCAACTCCACGTGGAAGATATTTAAACTCAAGAACCAACTGAAAATGATGCTCCAAAGAGCTACATTGATCATGGGGATCCAAATATGTAGATCCCTCCATATCCAAAAAATCATCTGAATAACACACTAGTACTGGAGAATACCAAAAAATGGTATTCATAGAAGGCTATGGACTACTCTTCATAATGTGCTCTACATAAGGTGGAGTAGAGTCATCAAATAAAATATGAAAGTAGTTATCATCCGAGAGATTTTCAATTGTCCATATACCAATCCTCACAATATTTCTTGTAATCATAACAACCATAGTTCTTGAGTATATTCTGATTTGATTTCAATGTACATGATATTCCTAATATATCTCTCTTGCATTTCAAGTCTGATCTCTTCAATAACTTCCATATTGCGTTGAAATTTTGCATTGGAGACTTCTAGTTTGCATTGTAGAGCCATGAGAGATTGAAAGTGAATATCCATGGGAAAAACCACATATAAGATACCAAAATAAATCTCTAAAAATTCTTGATCCAATGTAAATAATCTGGTAGCAATATGAGCACCCCGTGAAAAGTTATGAACTCGACAATTCTGTCGTCGTCATGAAAACCCCCCAAAATGGTTGATTTTAAATCAACGATATCTTCACTTCCGGAGCTCTGATTTGGGTGATTTGTTTTTTTGAAATAAACTATTTTTGAAAGAGGAACTCATATCTGTAATTGTTTTTGGAAAATTCATCTCCAACTGTTGCAAAAATCAGATAATTTGCGCGGTCATCCACGAAAAAACCCTGAAAATAACAAATTTTAAAATAATGATAACTTCACTTCCTGGACTCCGTTTTAGATGATTTTTTTTTTTTAAATTGGGTGTTTTCCGAGAGGAACTCAGATATACAACCTTTTTCTGCAAATTTTGTATAGAAATCTATAGAAATTGTTTGGAATGTCGCAACCCTTTTTTTCTTCTCCGAAAAAATATGCAAAAAATAAAATAAAATTGCGCACACTTCCTTCCAAGGAAAGTGCTCTGATACCACTTGTTATGAACCAAATACTGAATACATAAATATCACAATATATCAACGGATAAATATAGAAGAAACCACACTTTATTATAAGAAAACCCTTGAGGTAGGGCAACACCATACAATGGATCCTATTACGGAAGGGATCCTCTCTTGTTCACTTGCTTCTTTGAGGGGAATCCTCCTATTGAGCTATCTCTCCAAATACAATACTTCTATTCATATCTCATTACATTTATTGAACCCTTTATATAGTTCTACCAACCACCTAAGAACATTCTAGTGGTGAAACTTTCTATAAGTGGAACCTTCTAAGAAGTCCTCTTACATTTATTATATCTAACTACCATAGTAGGTATTATTTAATACTATATTTTACCTAGTCCTCCTTACATTGAATGGCCTCCACTATTATCAGTATGGGCCCTCCATGCCCCCCACTACCTCTCTAGCTACCTAACAATTTACTTTTGTAATGAGTTTACTTCGATTAGTTTTCTTAGGTCCTACCTTAACCTCTCTACTTTAGGCTACCTAAGAGTTAGTTAATTGTTGTATGTGGCCATCCTCATTGAATAGAACCCATTGGATAGTAGGGGATAGTTATTTAATGTAAAAGGATCCACTTTATATGTCCCACTAGGTAATCGATACCCATTAGTGATGGGACCACAAGTAGTTAGGGTTTTTTCTATTGAAAATATATTTAAAGAGATAGGAGACTATGGAATATTTGTCTTGAGTTATGTACTATGAGCTCAACTTGGTGAAAGGTTGTCCCACCTTAAGAGGTAAGTGAACATTATTTCATTCTTTGGATTGTCTTAATACAATGGCATCTCTTACATCTTTCATATTATTTTCTCTTTTATCTAGTTATTGAAATTATATTCTCTATGTACTTGGTTGTGTTTCAATTTTAAGGGTTAAGGAACACTACAAAGGGTAACAAATCTCTTTCTCATGCTAGCACACCTCCAAAATTTAGTAATTTTTTTTTGAGGCCAGAGATGTGTTACGACATCTTTAAATAACATAATGATGTATCGTTCAATGGGTGAAAATGCATTTGGGAAAGAATATATATAGGAAACACAAGTGGAATCACTTTGTTGGAAACCCTTGTAACCCGAATTGGTACCCCTTTAAGTAGTATCACATGAAACAACCCTTGTATATATCATCTCATGCACACGTACCTTTAGGTATATAGTATTTCCAAAATATATACCTGAAACCAACTATAGATCAATTGATTGGCCATATTGTTGCTATAATACACCAAGAATAACACTTAGGGTGATCAGTCTCTAGTACCTAGGCAGTTGACTTGTATGACTAAGGGAATGGTTGAGTCTCCTTAATTAGTATCTTGAGATATTTGGTTGAGTATAAATGTTGGACCATGCAAGTATATCAAAGAGAAATAACAATTTCCACTCTGTCTCTGGGAGCCTACAAACCCTAGAGTTTGCAACAAACCAATGAAATTCCTACATCTTTGCATCTAGAAGGAAACTGGAGATTTTATTGACATAGTACTAAACAACTGGCAGTAATACTCCCATAGGTGTAGTACTCCAAAAACAAATCTGGGTTTTTTTGACACCATTACAGGAGAAAATGAAAAAAAAAAGAAAAAAATATGGGTTTTGTTGACATCATTGTGGGAGACATATTTCAAAATATTCCTAGCATCATGTTGATCACTTGGATCTCCCTCTCAAGTAACCTCTTTTTTAGTGGAAAGTATATTGATTTAGGGTATATCTAAATATAATCTTTTCAATCCATTGATCACAGTGAGATAAGTGGAAAATAAAATTTCCACACAATCTTTGGTGGTCCCATGGTTCATATTCATAGCATGGTCAACTCAGAGAACCAACAATAGAACCAACCCGCTTAGTGCCAAGATTTGGATTAATGTTTTAAAAAGTAGTATAATTCAACTAAGACTTAGTGAACTTGATCGAGTTGAACAAAAACTGTACCAACTCAGACTCTTTCTTGGTTTGAAGGGTTGGTTTGGTACCAAACTCCCTAAGTCAAGGCATGAATCAACTAGTTCAATACCAAACCATCCCTACTCGACTAGGTCCATACTTTCTCAATCGAGTAGGTACTATACCCCACCATGGTAGACTCAGCATACAATTTTTATTTTTATTTTATATAAAAAAACAAAGACCTAATTCCTAAACCTTACCAAAATGCTATAAAGAAAACCCCCACTCTATTTGCCTCACACCTCTCTCATTGAGTATTTGTGAGCATTTGGCGTTTATGAGAAGCATTGAAGTCTTGAAGAGCCATAATTTAGAGTGATATTGGAGCTCATTTGGAAATTATCTTGGGATGTTTGCATTGTATTTGGCATCTTAGTGAGGAGCTTACAACCCATATTCAAGATTGGAGGGGTTGTGGATGAGATTCTTGTACTTGCTACCCATTCTTCTCATTCCTGGATTTGAGTTTTCTCTATTTAAATTGGAGATATGAAATTTATCCCTGTTTTTCTCTCTCTTTAAATTGCAAATATGAAATCTATCCCTTCTTTTTTCTCTCTTTAAAATATGTATTTAAGTTTATAGTTTTGTACTTTCAACCTCCATTGTAGTTTTCATATTAAGACAAGGTTTGCAATGTTTCATGTTTGAATTTGTAGATTTCCTTCGATTTAAATACCATGACCTTGAGTGTCAAATACCCTGCATGGATCCATATTGATATTATTGATCAACAAATGTATTGAAAATATTGCAAAAAGCACATAAGTGGGGAGGGGGGATTCATAGGTTGAAACAACACTTAGCTGATGTAAGATGCCAAATTTCCCCATGTGATGCATCAAATGAGGTGATTGGGTAGATTAAAGTGGAATTTCTCAATCAATTTGAGAAATTTGAAGAAGACAAGGCTAGGCAAAAGGAGATAAATGTGGAAATTGGGAGGAAGAGACAACTTGTTGCAATGAGAGCAAATGCTAATGTTGAACTTGAAGGTATTGTTCCTTGGGATATTCTTAAAAAATGAAAAGTGCCAAGGCACCATATAGAGGATAATATTCTCCCCACTTTAGGCTAGTAGAAATATTCCAATAGTCAAAGTGGGTAACCCTCAAAAGTAATGTTTTTGGATATGAAAGTTTCTCCAAATAAATTGAAGAAATTTAGGTGTTTCAAGCATAAGACTTGAAATGACTGATTGATTAAAATTAATTAATTAATTTTAGAAAAAAATCAATTCAAACATACATTCACATTCACAGGGCACCATATTCCTATTTAATAAACTTTAAAGATGATAAGTAAATAAAATAAAATAAGATTAAATGACATAGTTTTATAAAGAGAATATTTTCTCAAGGAAAATAATTAATTTATAGAAAACGTGATTAAATAATAAACAAAATGGAACTGATTTTTCAAAATTACAAAAAACACAGTTTCAAGAAAAATTCTATATTATATTCATAATATTCTCAATTTCAGCATATTTCAGTAATAAATACTATAACCATGAAAATGAAATGGAAAAATTATACCCATAAGTATATGATATCATTATTTATGTATTTCAAAATCCAACATGTGAACAAATTCACAAGTCTTATTGTTGTATTAAAAACTTTGAGTAGTTACAAAGATAATTTCTTTGAGAGTAAATCTCAGAAAGCTTCCTTGTTACAAATCCTAAAGTCTCCAATGAACAAAGAAAATAAATTACAATTGTTTATACATAGGGGATGAATCCTATGAGAAAAACAAAAGGACCATGAATGACATAGAAAAATATTACAAAAAAAATGATTCAGATGGTTGTCGAGGCAAGTTCTCTATTTAGTCCAGAAATGATAGCCTATGTAGTGCCAACTTTCTTCTTTATATATCTTCATGTTTAACCATTCTTTGTTACAAATAGCGACTTCCAAAAATAACAAGACCTGAATGGTTGGAAAACCATTATTCTCCCTGATTTTATGCTTAACACAATTATGACACGTTCATCTAGCTAGACATTCATTTTCTAATTTTGTTATTCAAGATGGAAATACTGACGTTGATGTTGACTATGAAATTTTTGGTGGACCCTTACTTCTAAACTTATTATTGTTGCCAATTTTTCATTTTGGTAACTTGAAATCTATCATATTTCTGATAACAATGCCTAATTTGGTAACTTGAAATCTATCATATTTCTGATAACAATGCCTAATTGATGTATAAATCATAAGATGTCAGTGACATATTTTTCTATAGATGAATAATAGTATTCAATAACATAAAATCTTGAAATAATTTTTTTATAGATCGATCTACCCTTAATTGGACCATTGACATCGATGCATTTTTCATTATTAGTTTTTTCTTTCTCAAGGGATTCATTATAACTATCAACATGAAAAAAAAACATATTTATGGGTTCAGGGGGTGGTAATCCAAGCTCAAATATTCTTGTGAACTTATTTATGAACTCTTGACCAAAAGTAGTAACTACATTGCATTTACTCTAGGCTATCATAATCAAACGTTTCTTGGTATGAGTTGAACTTTCTTACCGTTTTGTCTTTTACTCCCATAAAATCTAATTAAACTTGAATTCTACTATTTAATAACCTCTTAACTTCATCTGTTATTCAAACTTTATCACCCAAATGTTCCCAAGCTTTGGTAATATTAAGTTTAATATCCCTTTCAAGAGTGTATGTTTCCATAAGTACATTGAAATGGGTTCTTAGTTTTTTAGTAACTAATTTTATTTGATTCCAAATCACATGTTTGGATTCAACCAAATACTATTTTACAAAAAGTCTTCTATCAAATTTTTTTTGCATGTTCTCAAATGTTGCAATTTTAATTTTTTGATTGGATTTATTTACAATATTTTGTTTCTCAGGAAATTTGAGTGATAATTTTCCATTAACATGTTTTTCTTGTTAATCTGTGCTTACAATTCTGTGGTTTTTATGGATTCCCACTAAATAATTGTTCTGCAACTCCAAATTCTTTCTAGACTGCTAACAATTGGCTTCTGAGTTTTTCAATTTGTTCATCCTTTAAACCCTCTCAAATAATTCAACATCAATATTTGTGACTTTAAGAGCTAAATTTGTTGACAAAGCAACTTCTTTTTCATCATTGACTTTATCAATTATCTTACCCAATCTTTGATTTTTCTTTGTGAGTTTTAATACTTGGTCCCTTAATTACACTTTTTTTTTTTAACTATAGTAACTCTTTGTTTGCATGTGTTCAGTTCAAAGTTTTTGGTGTTCTTAGTTTCCCTTGAAGAACTTGGATTTCCTTGTCTTTTTCTTTTACTAGAGATACAATTCTAGACTTATCTCATCGACTCTATCCTAAAGCTATTAATTTTGACTCCAATTCATTGATTGACACAATGTGAGCTCTAATTGTACTCTTATCTAGATTTAATTGCTTCTCCATCTTGCTTACTTGCATTTTCATTTGTTTACATTTTTTGCTTCTTGAAGTAGGGCTTTCTTACTTGCATTTTCAATTTCTTTACATATGTTGTTGCTTGAAGCAGGACCCCAGATAAAATATTGCCTATTTGTTTGTGCCATTCAATTCTATTCCCTAGTGGAATTTGATGTAAATCAATAGTTACTCTTGTAGTCTCATATTCATGAGACTTAATCTGCATTTCAAATTTATTGTCTTTAGGTTCCAAAATTTCCATATCCAAAGTTCCCTTTTTATAATTTAGTGTTGATAAAAATCCGGGTGGTGCATGTCCCTCTTGGCTGATCTAAGAGATTAATTTTTCTTTGCATTGTTTATCCAAACTCTTGTTTAGAGACTTTTTTGTGAATATATCAACTTATTTCTTTGAAACTAAAACTTATTTTGAAGTTTCTCCTCCTAGAATTACTTTGTCTGTGATTTTGTGAGTAGGATCACTCAATGTTACAACTTGAGTTATTGAAATCACATGTGTTTCAAGCAAATGATTACACATATGATTCATCTTACTTGGTATATATTCAAATTAAAAATTTGGATCAAACCTAATTTTCTTAGTCAATGGCTCCTACACATCCTCCTCCATTGGATCGTCTTTTTCTGGAACTCTCCTCTATAATTTTGACTTTTTTGGAGTCTCCATCACAAAATCTATTCCTTTTTTTGGATGATCAGTTTCAATAGGGATCATTGAGGTTGATCCCAGATTTATTTTAACCATTTCTCAAAAGTGATAAATGACTTTGTTGTTGCAAAATTACTTATACTTCAGCCCATTTGTCTTTATTTGTTAGTCTTTCAATTTTTGCATATGCATGATGGATATATGGAGCATAGCTAACAACTGTTTTCATGTTAGAAATTAAATTATAAGGATCATATTGTCAACTCTTATCTTCTTCAAAATGAAATAACTTCAACATCTTCTCAACTACATTAAATGCAAATCTTCTTTTAACTATAAAGAAGAAAACTTCTCATGGAAAAAATGAAAGAAACTTTCATGTTTTTTGAGATGAAGTGAATATGCTCTAAATTTAATATTTGTATGATATATTCTAGGGAAAATATCCTAGGTGTCAGTAATATTGAAAGTTTATAGGGCTTCAATTTTGAACCATAAATTTTTATTACTGTATATATCTAAAAAATAAACCAATCTCCATATTTGACATTTGGATTAAATTGAAGGAGGATTTTACACTCTTTAAGCAATATGGGAGGATATTCATTTTGCAATATTGTATAGGTTTAACCCATGAACTGGTCTACAAATGTATTGAAACCACCTTTTTACCATAATCCCTTACTCTCTAAATCCACTCAAAAACTAA
This sequence comes from Picea abies, assembly GCA_900067695.1. Taxonomy (NCBI): domain Eukaryota; kingdom Viridiplantae; phylum Streptophyta; class Pinopsida; order Pinales; family Pinaceae; genus Picea; species Picea abies. Next base: position 5,749 of record CBVK0101856696.1, on the reverse strand, counting down.
AAATTGTTTTCTCTATTTATCAATTGATTTTAATCCCATGTGTTGAAAATGAATTAACTAATGATATATCATAAGATATATCAGATATGATTGATATCTTAAGCATTTAATGATTGAAATTGAAAAAAAATATCATGGATGGTATTAGATAAATATTTGACAAAATCAAACTTTTCTAACCTGGTAATTTTAAGGATAAACCTTAAAATATGTCATCCACTATACAGTTGACTGATTCTTTGAACATTGAAGAAGTTAATGAAATTTTAACTCAGGTAATTTAGCACTGCTTTGCAGTAATTTCGGTAAAAAGTTGTGTTTATGTTCAAGTGATAATAAATTGAAGTAATTCCCAAGCTCTTCCTTGTCCAAGTTTACTTGATTATAAGGTAATAACAATAGTTATGACATGAAATACTCTATAATAAGAAAATGATGCATCGATTATCCTTAAATTTTATGACTCTTTGAGTGGTGTCATATGAGTGATCACACATTAAGACAAACTCAAGAAAATGGAAAGTAGATGGAATTATTGCTTGAGCAAAACACCTTGCCCACTTGGAATGTCTTCTAAATGTCATTAAGCCTATGTTAAGCTAAACTATGAATTTCTTTGGTAGTTCTAATAGTAAGTTGAATTTTGAAAATGTCTTCATCTTTATCTACAAGATGTTCCGAGTTTGGGTTTACTAAGATAGGTTGTCCATGGATTCATGATTTCTTCATAGAAACCATATAATTCAAGTTTTCTTTGATTCTAAATCTTGTCTTTTTATAAAACTCTCAATTTACTATTCTTAACGTTTTGAAAGACAAATTGGAAAAAGAAGATTTTACAAAAGGTACCTATGACAATTTGAGCATTTGATGACTAACTTGTTCCACTTTAAAACCCTATTACAATTGTTGTTTGGCTTAGTATTTTTATGGTTCATTTAGCACATGGAAAACATTTTAACATATTAGTAGTCTTTCCTTTTCTTCACAAGTTAATGTTCATTGAATTTCCCATCAAAAATTACCACTTGTTATCACAATAAATGTTTTCCAACTACCTCATTAACTCACCTTCCTATAGCAACATGTGATGGTGGGGCGAATATCAAAAGTGATTTACATGATGATTTGAAGTGATTTTCAAATGGTTACCTTTGATCCCGTAATTCACAAAAAGGCACCACGTGGTTGAGGAGTGGTTTCAGGTTACAAAACCAATGGGTCATATTAACACGATTGTTATTTATCGATCTGTAATGCTTTATGACCATTGATCGAGCATTATCCTCTATAGTTAGATATAGAAAAGAGGTCACAGATTCGAGCCTAGCTATGAGTCCCTGGGACTACTGCTTTCCACTCCCATATCATCTACTATATGGGGAAGTATCCGAGTGGATTCCCAGTGAACTAATTTCTCATCTAGAAAAAAAAATATAGAAAATAATTAATTTTATTATTTGTTAACCCGTGCTTCATTTTTATTTCACTTAACTATGTACACATTAGAATATTCTAGTTCTAATTTGTTGTTAATTCAATTTACAAAACTTTACCTTTTTAAACATTATTATACACATCCTTTACGAAAATCTCAAAAAAAAAAAAAAAAAAAAAAAAAAAAAAAAAAAAAAANNNNTCAAAAAAAAAAAAAAAAAAAAAAAGAAAAAAGAAAAAAAAGAAGAATATCATCTAGATTTCATTAAAGAATAGTTTTGTTTGTAAAAAGAGTTACAACATCCGACTGTATTTGGGGACGAGGTTTCCTATAAAGCATCAAGATTCATATTAGTGCCTTATTCATTGTGCTAGGCTATGCTAACATTTTATAAGCTAATATTTCTATCATGTGTTGGAAAATGGTGATATTTACAAGGAAAGAAACAAAGAGACAGAAAAATAAAAGCTTAAAAATGCAAATCAAACTATTTATGAAATTATTTTAGTTAAAATATTTTAAAATTAATATATATTTAGAAGTTTAAAATTGAATAGAGGTTAATATTTTATTATATTATGAATGTTTACATATTACTTAGTTTGTTGATATGAAACAACTTTATTTTAAAGGAAATTTTTTTAAATTTAATTAAAAAAAATGGCTCAAATTAATTATGTTCAATGGTTTTATGACTAAAAATACATTTCATTAAATTTTCATATTTCCAATATTTCTTCACTAGACATGAGTGTCCATAGCCTCGATGGATTCATCCCAGTACCACAAATCTTGATCCACTATCAACAAACGTTAATAGCTTTGGTGAATATGTTTGCATTTCCCATTTTATATTTAAACTAGTTTCGTGAAGCACCTTCACCTCCTACCCTCCAATTTTTTTTTCATATATTTTAGTTTAACATTTATTTGTGATTTATTTTTTTGTTAATTTATTTAAAAAACATTTTTTTTTTAATTTTAAAAAAATTAGATTTTGTGGTTTTTTTTAAAAAAGGTGCTAGATTTTTTGGTTTCTTTATATTTTTAATAAAACGTGTCTTTTTTGAATATATATAGAGATACTTTCTTGATTTGGTGATTTTTTCCTTTACACTTTAGTTTTTTTTCTTTTTTTTTCAATAATATTAGTTTTGTATGCAATGTTTTAAAAAATGTTGTCATTTTAATATTGAAAAAAGGGTGTTACTCATATTACCACTTTTCAATTTAATTATTGATTTTAAGTTTTTTGTTGCAATGGTGTCAATTATCAAGGTCATTGTTTCAAACAAGTTCTAATTTTAACCCTAATAATAAGAGGGTGACCCAAGGTCACCAACTTTCAATTTCATGGTTTATTTTAAGGTTTTTGTTGCAATGATACCAATTGTCAAGGTCATGGTTTCAAACAAGTTGTATTTTTAATCCCCCCCCCAAAGGGGTAATTCTAGGAGCACCACTTTTCGATTTGGGGGTTGGTTTTAAAGTTTTTGTTGCAATGTCACTGGTTGTCAAGGCCATGAGTTCAATAAAGTTGTAATTTTAACTCCCCAAAAAATGGGTGAATCAAGAAGCACCATTTTCAATTTTGGGGTTGATTTTAATGTTCTTATTTTCAACATTACATGGTTTTACGACCATGGTTGCTAAAGGTTGTAATTTTAACTTCAAAAAATAATGGGTGATACTAGGAGCACCGCTTCCTAGGATCATTTGTCTTAACAACAAATGATTCTTAAATTTTGCAAAAACGGAATTGGGTCTTATGATTCCAAAAGAGAGGATACCATAAGTGTACATGCTCATTTTTTGGGTCAACACAACCCAAAGTGTCAAATTCTCAAGAGTCTTGCGAAAGAGAAAGGAGAAAACCAATTTGAAGGACATATAAAATTTCTGGTGTTTTGATATTATTAGAATATGTAACTCCTAATTGTCTTATGCATGATTATATTTGAAGTTGTTATTGTTGTATAGAGTTCATCTCTATGTAGAGAGTCTATTTCTAGTGTTTAGGAGGTTGTTGGAACTAGTTGGATGAGAAAGATTATTTTCAACTAGATGCTTCCTATAATGGTGTGAGGTTGAGATATTTGCTCAATTGTTAAATTATGTGATCAAGGTATTTTGTGTATCTTGAGACAAAACATGTTGTATTTATATGTATCATTACATTAATTCAATAGATCACTTAATGGATTCTTTGTGTGCAATAAACTCTACTCTCCCACTTTAATATGGTATCAAAGTAGTTCTAGGCATGACTCCCTCATGGGAGGGCCTATGGACATGTAGATATTAGAGTAGTGAATGATTTGTTGCTAGGTATTGTAGCACACATGATCCCCTAAATATTACTTAGGCTGGTGGGATGTTGACTTTCCTCTTCCTCTTTATGAATTGTAGTCAAATTCACCAATCATTTATGTGAGAAATTTCCTTATCATAATTTAAACTATGATAACCTTTGTTAATCCTCAGGGAGCTTCCTCCATTTACCTTACTGGAGTACCCATAGGTCAAAACACTCCAATTTGAACAACCTGATATGCTCATAACCATCAGACCAATGACCTATGGCCATTCACACTCATTCTCGTCAGAGTGCCCAACCACCTAGGTTGATCTCCCTTCTTATGGTAACATCCCAATGAATATGTCACCGAGATATAATGGTCCTCGTACTCAGGGTTTAACAGTCATGATTATGTTGGGGTCTTCTTCCCACTCAATGGTTACTTCCTGTGTAAGTGTCCATTCCTCACACCAAATAAATGGGACCCACAAATCACATGACTGAGATTTACTCTTGCCCCATACCAATCAATGATCATCTTATTGTTTTCAGAGTCCCTCACCCTCAGAGCATCATTGCAATGGCTCCACAACCACTTCGATTTGCTCACTTCAACCATGCGCCTCTCTAACGAATTGAACGATCATCATTCATATGATCCCACAATCACTATGAACTTAAGGGGTAAGGCATGTTCCCGATCGGGGTTTTCAAACCCTCTTCCCCAGAGTGACTCCTGTAGAAATCAATGGTTGTGATATCGTAAGATCATCTCATGACAAATCAATGGTCCTTGAAGTTCCTTTCATCCGACTCAAATCACAATATTCTTTCCGGACCTCTAACAGTCTCCTTACTAGACCCAATGGTACAAGTTTCTCTTGAGCCACCCTCTGATGGATCGATGGTCTTTCTCAAATCGGGGATCTCCCCTTCAAAGTTCAATTAGAACCTCATCTATCCACTCCTAGACAACACCATATGACCAATGGTATGGATATGCCCACTTATTCAGATTAACGACTGTGAATCCAATCACCACAATACAATAGTTTCCTCTAGGGTGTCAATTCGATTCCAAAATTAACAGGCCAGGGTATTTTTCTCAAGCCTTTATAAGGTTCCAACAAACTTCTAAGGATCATAATTTCTAGGTTTAAACTGGTTAAGGTCTTCCCTTTTTGTGATTGGAAGAAGGATTGCATGTCCTGCAAGCTTTCCACATAAAACATGTGACTTCTCACAAGGATTAAGACTTTTTACCCATGTTGGTGCCTCCTAGGTCCTAAGGCCTATCTGGTATCTTCCAAATGGATGTTTTCTCCATATCTTGCAAGATTTCCTCCAAAGCCGTAGGGTTCATAGGGACACATATTGTTCATGCTTATTTAAATTTTCATTTTAATAGGTTAAACTATGACTACAAAAATCATACTATGATTACTTAAGGATTCCAATAATTGATTGTATGAATTGATTTTTCCCATTTAATTCAGAAAAACACATATGTACAACATTCATGTGAAATTAAATAAATCAAGTCAAATACTTATCTGATCCGTGAAATAGCCAACACCAACTGACTGAGAGAGGATGAATTTCATCCCAACCTTAAGCCTTACTATAGAGTACCTTCCTACAGTACACCGTCTCTATACCAAGCCATGTTACAACAAGGGGAATGATTCAATTGGTTTACAAGATCAAGATGATCCATGATGGTTACTCTCCATCCTCCTCTAACAACAACAAAAGTTTCCCCCTTCCGACTGAGTTGAGTAACCCTATAGGTTTATCAGGTGGTTTCTCAACTAGATTTCATCTACACAAGGGATTCCCTTCTTGAAAAGTCAAAAAGAAACATGTGTCTAATTTACTTTTCCCTTAAATAATTTGGACAATAAATATTAATATATTATCTCATTTATAACTGAGTGAGTTAGAGTTGTGACAAAATTATAAATGTAGTTATGTGAGTTGTAAAGTAGATTAACTCAGTTAAGTGAGTTAAG
>CBVK0101856683.1:0-11856 GCA_900067695.1 Picea abies | reverse complement strand
CCTGAGCGAGTGGGAGAGGAGGATGTTTGTTATTTGCAAGATGAGATGGTTAAGGTGAAATTATTCCTAGATCTATCTAGAGGTACATGTGGTCCTTTCCAACTTGCCATATTTCCCTTTAGGTTTTACTAGACCACCAGGTAGACACTTCATCACTCGCTGAGGTTGCTTGTTTGCAAAAATCAGACACAAAACTCTTTGAAGAAGAAATGAAATCGCCCAACGTTTCTTGTGTTGCACGTAAGAGTGAGTTAGGAACAAATTTTTCTACACCATATTGATTAAGGTCAACCAATGCCTTGTGGAACACAACACTAACAAAAGAGAAAACATCAATAAAAGGAATCTGCAATCAGTCTACCTTACACATTTATCCTAATAAAAAAATAACATGAAAAAACACACACACAACCCCTTTTATTTTTAACAGAAATATTGTTTTAGGTCTTGGCCGTTCACCGAGAGGGCGTCGGGTTCCCCCCTTAGATTTTTCAACCCATACGTGCCTGCCCCATGTTTCTCGGATACCTAGAAAGGTCTGAGCCATAGATTATGAAACTTCAAATGTTTTCCCTTAGGTTCATTTGCTCTATCCCATTTCAGGACTAAGTCTCCTACTTCAAAATTCTCCTCTTTGGCCTTATGCTTGTAAAACCACCTCTTAACCATCTGTTGATGGGCAATGAACTTAGATTTTTCTTTCTCCCTTTCCTCTTCTAGCATGAGGAGGGTATCAATTCTTTGTTGAATAATCGATGAGGGTTGTCCCCTTGAACCCTGAGAGAGCTGAAGTGATGGAAGATATAACCCATTTGGGAGAATGGCTTCTTGTCTATATACCAGAAAGTATGGAGAGTTCCCTATAGCTTCCTTGGGTGTTACATTGTCTACCCATAAGGCATTATGAAATGAGATATGCCAATTCCTTTGATTATTTGCAATTGTTTTCTTCAACATCCTCACTAGGTTCTTATTAGTTGATTTTTCCACTCCATTCCCTTGTGGATAGTAGTTTGCAGAGTATCTTGTTATGATTCCTTTGTCTAGAGCGAACTCTATTAATAGAGTAGAAGAGAAGTAAGCAGCATTGTCAAAAACGAGGATGGAAGGCATCCCAAACCTCATGATCATTTTTTGTTCTATGAATTGAATCAGAACCTTTTCACTCACGTGCGTCAGAGGGATGACCTATGCCCATTTCATAAAATAGTCTGTGGCAGTAAGTATGTATTTGTTTTGTTTTGAAGAGTTTGCAGTAATATCCCCTATGATGTATAAGACCCATTGCTCGAAAGGTCTGGATATGGTCATTGGTTGGATTGGGACAGTTTCTCTCTTTTCTCTACCAGCGCTCATTTGACAAGATTTATAGTTTCTAGCGTATGTATGAGCGTCCCTAAATAGAGTAGGCTAGTAATAGCTAGCTCTTAATATTTTGTAAGTTGTGGTATTCCCTGCAAAGTGTCCCCCTGCAGGACCATCATGGATCCCCCTCATAACCTTTATTTCATCTTCACATTCGAGACATCTCAAGAGTACTCCATCATAATTTACGTGGAAAAGTACTGAATTTATGAGGCGATATTGTGCATATTTTAGCTTGAGAGCTCTCCTTTCCTTAGGGTTTAGGTTTTCTGGGAAAGTCCCATGATGCAGAAGGTAAATTAGTTTTCCATACCAAGATTCTTTCCCTGGGGGGATGTATAAATATTCATTACACCATAATTTTAATTCATTCTCCAACCCGGGGTCTTCATTTATTTGATCTTGGGCCTCTGCGACTGGTTTACACAATCCTTGTCCCTTCACTAATTTGGTAGGTTTTATATCTAGATCAAATTCTTGGACAACTGCCATCCAATTTCCTCTTCTCTCCCCCATATCTTATGGAGTGAATAGGGATCGGACTGCGGGATGAGGCACGATGACTTTGTTGTGATTTTTTAAGATGTAAGATCTGAAATGTTTTACTGCTTTGTACACCACATAAGCCTATTTTTCTATAGTAGGGTAGTTCAATTTGGCTCCTTGAAGATTAGTGCTCATAAATGATATCGGTGCCTCATTTTTATCATCACCCTTCTGGGTCAAAACTGCAGCTAAGGACTGGTCGGAAGAGAAAGTATAGAGGAATAAATATTTACTAAATTCGGGACTTCACAGCATCGGATCTTGAGATATTGCGGTCTTGATATTATTGAAATCATATTTTCGCTCTTCATCCCACTTAAAATCAGCATCGTTGTGAATCATTTTTTGTAAGGGTTTGACAATTTCAGCGAAATCAGGCGTGAAATTCCTCACAAAATCAATTTTCCCAAAGAACGATTGCATAGCCTTTTGTTTGTTGCGTAAGGGAAGCTGAGGTTTGCCTTTATTCGTTTTGGATCTATGTGAATTTCTGCTTGACATATAATATGACCTAGTAATTTCCCTTCCCCGACACCAAATATAGTTTTCTTAGGGTTTAAAGATATTATGTATTTCCTACACCTTTTGAAAATCTAGGTTAGACGTTGGATGTGGTATTTTATGTTTTTTGAATACACAATCATGTCGTCCAAGTATAATACTACACATATGTTAATCAATCCTTGAAAAGTTATGTCCATAGCCCTTTGGAAGGTTTCTCCTACATTAATCAACCCAAAGGGCATGTGTTTATAAGAAAAATTTGCCCACTTGGTTTGAAAGGTATTTTTCAATCGATCTTCTTCTTAAACTAGAACCTGGTTGTAACCTTAAAACCCATCTAGAAGGGAGAAAATTTCAGAATTAGACATGGTCTGCAAGAGTTGTTCCATGGGTGGGACTGGGTAGTTATCCATTTTTTATGCTCTATTAAGGTTTATGAAATCTACACATAGGCAGATATCCCTGGACTTTTTCCTGATAGGAACCAAATTTGCTACCTAGGCAGAGTGTCTAACCTAAAAGATAATCTTAGAATCTATTAATTTATTTAACTCTTGATACATTAGGGGTTCCAAATATGGATGATACTTCCTGAGATTTTGTTGGAAGGTTTTTACTCCGTCTTTTAACGAGATTGTGTGTTGAATAATGCAAGTGTCATAAGTTTTCAATTCTCGGTAGGACCACGCAAAGATATCTTGATATTCTCTAAAAAGTTTGAGATAAGCTTTCCTTTCTTCCTTAGACATTGTTTTTCCTAGATTTATATTCTTAGGTTTTTTCGGGGTTCCTATATTTATAGTCTTGTATATGGGACATGAACTCCATGTCTTTGTGTTCGCTGACCCTTTAAATCTTTCCCTCAGGTCGAAAAGGTTCTCCAAATTGGCTACCCCTTTCGGTATCGTGTAAAACCTTGGTTTGTTACAAGAGTGATCTGTTTCGCCCCTTTGTTCGTGAAAATCAGTTTCTGCTAGTTTCTCTTGGAATATTTCATCATCAATAGCCAGATATTTAAAATTTTCTTGATTGGTTAGAAAATCTACAATTTGTCCATCTCCTTCAAAAACCTTCCAATTAGAAATATTGTTGGGTATTGATGGTTTGTAGAGTAGTTCCACGGTGAACCTGGAGACTTCATAGTCTTCTAAAGGGGATAGCCTCACGGTTGCAATAGTTAGGGAATCGGAAAGAGTATTCTTTGTCTTGGGAACCAGAGTAATATTAAAGGCCTCAAAATGTTATATTAGCCTATGCACCTCTTGTTGGAAATTCCTCAAGTGGGGTGAGTTGCAATGTATAGTATTCTTTACTTTCCTGACAATAATTTCAAAGTCCCCAAAAAACTTCAGTTCTTTAATTCTTAAGTCTAAGGCTTTCTTCAGTCCCTGAAATAGGGCTTCATACTCAACAGTGTTAATAGTGCATTCAAATTCTAGTATGTAGGATAGGAAATTTTGCTTCCCCTTTGGGTCAATGAGGACACATCCTGATCCCAAACCTTCTTGTCATTTAGACCCATCAAAGTATAACGTCCAAACTTGTCAACGAAATTTATCAGCTTCTTCATGCCTAGTTATTTCCTCATCTTTGTACCCCTTGTATGTGGTTTCCAATGGAGGTTCTTGGTAGAAGAGCCTTTATTCTATCGCTGCCAGTAGATTCACTTGAAAATACATTTCAAAGTTTTCAATGAGAGGTACATTAGATGAGAGAGGAGAAAATTTTCTGAAATTAGAATTGCAGGAGTAGTTTTCTAGCACGGGGAGTTATACCAATGAGGGTTCATTGAAGGCTTCTAAATCAATGATAGTATGTTTGAGATATCTCTCCTTATCGATCCTAATCATGTTGGTATGTCCCTTTAATGGCAACCATATTTGAACCCAGTTCGTGCTAAAGTATCCATTCAATTTCTCATACCAATCTCGACTAAGTAGAAGTCCATAAGCTTCTGGTATATCTACTACAATGATGTAAATTACTTGAACAAATTTTGGGTGTGTAGCCATTCTGATCATGACATTCTTAAGTTCCCCAATAACTTTTACTTGAGTTCTCTCTAGTTGTATAATGTGTTTATCACTTTTGAGTGGAACTGCGTTTAATTTCTTACAGATAGATAATGGCATGACATTGGAGGATGCCCCTAAGTCGACTAAAAAATTATGGAGGTTTATGTTGAAGACTTCAAAAGTAAAAAGGAAAGGTGGGATGAAAGGATTTCCTTTTTTATCTACAGAGCAAGCGTTCACATTTGGTTTGTTCTTTAGATCTGTGGGAGATGGGACCTCACCTAGGTCATTGCTTGTTATAGGGGCTTCTATTGACCTTAAGGCTTATAACAGAAAGTCCTTTTGTTGGGGGATTCTACACATGTCCATGACCGACACATTAGCCTTCAACTTCTTTAAGTCTTCTATTATGTTGTAGTCCATCTTGGGAGACTCTCGTGTATGTATGTTTATAGGATTTATTTGGGAGACAAAAGGTGCTTTCGAGTGATTGGATGTTTGCTTCCCTTTCAAGGATTGGGTAGTGATGAGATCATTTGAGACCGGTTGACCCTTACTTCATGTTTTCCCTGCCACCACCTCAGTGGGTGGTTCCTGGACTTCAAATACATCATCAAGAGGCATCGACAAGTTAGGATCCCTCAACAACATGGTTGTTTCTTCTGGCGGCTCAACTTCCTCCTGATCGGCGATGTTCACTGTTGAGATGCTTGATTTCTCGGTAAGAGAAACTTTGTCCAGGAACCAATTGGCCATTAAATTCATAGTGTGCACACATTGGGGATAGTCTCTTTCATAATTTTTCTCTTGATGGTACATGCAAAAAGAGTCAGATGCTACATTACCTAGGTCGATGCTTAAGTTGGTTGGGGGAGGTTCAATCACTTTGAAAGGTGGGTTTCTCTTAAAAAGGGGTTTATAGGGCCTTTGACCTTGGTTTCCTCCCCCGACACTTCTTTTCATGTCTACGATTTCATTTGACAATTTATTTATCATCCGTTGTAGGTATTATATGTCCCCGCTTCCCTTTTTGGGACCTTTTTATGTTTGTTTTCATGGGGGTCTAGTCAATAGCAGTCCTCTTCTAGGCGGAGGATGAATTTCCCTCTCAACTAGCGAGACCTGGCCCTCTTTTCATCCCTTCATTTTGAATTCAATCATTTTGTCTTCCTCAAAATTTTTAGTTAGAGTATGTTTGGCAGCCCCTTTTACAAACATGGAAATAGAAGCAGGGAGAGCATTAGCATATACATCAATTTGCAACTCCTGAGTAGGTTTAGCTTCAGGTTGAAATTTATTCAAGATAGTGGTAAACCGTTGATTGAAGTCTTTAACCTTATCTTTTGAACTCATGGTGGCGGTGAACAGTTCATCCATTAAAGCTCATGTGGTGGTTTCTTCTGCAATTTTTTCTAAGAAATCCTTTTGAAACTTCGTCCAACTAGTTATGGACCCCACAGGCAAGTTAAAATACCATGTCGAGGTTGAATTCTCAAAGGTATAGTGAAAAATCCTACACACTTTGTCCTCATGTTGTACGTTCATCAGTCTTATAGCCAAAGTGAACTTTTTAATATGGTCTTCAGGCAATCTGGAGGTTTCACGGTCGAATTTTGAAAGTAATTTTTCTAGATGTCAGGGGAGGTTATGTACCCTTCTTGGGATTTCCATAGCGTCTCTGGCCAACCAAGGTTGATTATTTTTAGGTGGATTTCCCCTTTCTTTTTTATTATCATTATTATTCTCCATGTCATCTGATTCTGAAAATAAGTGATCTGAGTTAAACCCTTCCTCATCAAATTCGAAATCGTCTGACTCTGAGTAGTTATCGGTTGGTGTTTTGAGGATCATATTAAGGGGTTGTTTGATCTCAATGAGGGAAAAATCTATCAGGTCTTCTACTATGTGAACAAAAACCAAGTCGAGGGAATTGACCACTGGTATGTTAATTTTTTTCTACGAGGAAGTAACGAGGCTAAGGGTAATGATCCAATTTGTCGAGCGTAAGCTCTTGTGATTCTTCTGAATTGGTTCAACTCCTCGTGGGGAAGACCATAAGGTATTTTAGGGAATAGGTGTTCTTCCTTGTGTTGGGGTGAGATAATTGATTTGGGAGTAATTTATGTATGTGGGTTGTCTTGAGAATGATTAGCCATGCATGTGGGTTGTTTCGAATTTGTAGGCTATGCGAAATATTATATCAAAAATATTGTTATCCATTCATTCATTCAAACAATCTTCTAGTGCCATTTTTGTTGGGGGGTCTGATATCCCTTTAACTTAATAGGAGGAACCAAACCTGCCTTAGAGGCCCAATTAGAATCTGTAGTGTTTGATGGTGGAATGGTTCTCCAAATATTTTGATTTAGCTAATTCATCAATGGGATTTACTTAGTGATTGACAGGATATATTTCTGTGAAAGTTCCTCCTTCAGATAAGCGTTCTCTTTTTGTATTTTATTTATTAGATGAGTCTGATAAAATGAGATTTGTTGGTATAAACCAACTGATAGAAGTGATTCTTAACTACTGAAGAAGGTTGAGCTTGGGATAACCCTCATTCTCGAGTGTGCATATAAATATATTCACACCTATTACAAGTCTAGTACTAATACATTAACTTGCTCGCATTTCAATGTTGACTGAGATACAATTATCGAAAGAAAATATGCATGTAATAAGATGATTGCAAGAAAAATAGTTTCATTAGCTCTAACATCAATCACACATTAACACAACGATTTTCTTTTCATCATTGAGAACAAAAGGACTACAAAAAATATTGAAACAGGTAACTTATCAATAGATTCAGAAACTCTTACTCGTCACAACATTAATTACTCAAATAAAAGTTGGAAGTAATTCCTCCTCAATCTAATCACATAATGCCTTCGATGAAAAACAAAATTTTGTCTCTGGTCCTAAATAGGACTTCTCAATTAAGGTTGTTCAGAAATAGTCCTTTACAATTCTCAAAAAGAGGGTCTTTTCCCAAAACCATCGACCTTTGCTAAAAGGTCAATCCCCTTATTTATAATGAATCACTAACTGAAAATAGTTGCTACAAGTTTGTGTTAAGTAAAATAAAAATATTTCCACATGGCGCTTGATCTCTTTGTTCTCTAGAAATCATCTCGTGGTTCTACTGGAGTGGATGACTCTTCTCATATTTCTAGAAATCATCTCGTGGTTCTACTGGAGTGGATGACTCTTCTCATATTCTGACCACTTGATGAAGAGATCCTAGCATGTGTTATCATACGGGAATATTTTTTGATCCATCAGGTCTGAAAGGATTTCTTTCACTTCTACTGCCCATTACCTGTATTTGATTACCTTGGCACTCAAACGTTGTAGAACTGCACGAGCCTTGATTGGATGTTCCATAAACTGTTGTATTTGACCCAGTGCCATGCTCACCACCTGTGCGATCTCCACTGCCCATGATGAGTCTTGGTCATCATGTCACTTGACTATGTCATGCAAGTCGACAAAGCCTTCAAGTGAGCCAAATTTTGGGAAGCCAATGCCTTTCATCTCCCGATTTATCTTTTCCTAGCCTTTTTTGCACTCATCCCACTTATTTTGTATCTCTCGTTGAGGTTCCTGGACCATACTTACCCAGTATTTGACTGCTTTATTGATACAAGAGATGTTGCTATCCCTTAGCACTCAAATACCATGCTCCTCTTCATCTCAACCCTTCTGCACTACACTGATGTAGTCAATTCGTTCTACCGCTTGTTATGCTTTCTCATACCATCTCTCCATGTCCTTGTAAGTTTCTAGTGCCATAAGGGTATCTTCTTGGAAATCATCTATACCTGCAGTGAAAATATGTCGTTCATTTGTGAACTTTGCATAATCATCTTGGCACTCACTCTTCAGAAACATCGTGGTGAGGTATTAGCCAAAATTGAAGATTCAATGATATGTTAAGTACTTACTTGGTGATTGGTTGTTGAGGTGTCGATCTCTTGTTGTTGCATTTTCTCTTTTTGTTCAGTTGATCCTAGCTCCTCTCTCAATATATTTTTTGAGGTCCCCGATAAGTCGAGAAACTCAGTGTCTAAGACACTTTTGACCTCATTGTCACCCTGTGGAGGATTTTGAACTGATGCATCCAGACTTGGAGAAGATTTTTTCTCAGGTTCCTACTCCTCTGTAATCAGTATATGAGTTATCAGTGAGACCTCTGAACTCTCTTCATCACCATAGATGGTTATGAGATCAAACAGGGGATTTGGCACACTCATTTCACCTTGTGTTCTTGGACTCTCATACTGGGTTGGGATGGCCACCAGTGATCTAGCATGTGGTGATGAAACTCATCCATGTCATCATGACATCACTTTCCTCCTAACCTCGTTCTGAAGGACCACCAATATATACGATTGAGATTTTTTTCAAATGGGTTCGATGGATGATCAATCTCTCTCCATATTCTTCCTCGATAGATCAATGAATCAAGTTGACTTGAAGTCTCATCATAGTCTAACCGTGGAATAATCCAATGGATATTCCACAATTGATGGTCGAGAACGTCTCTTAGAGTCTAACCATCAGAGTCCCTCATCAACCTCATGAAAAAGTATTATGACAGCCCAACCTTTGATTAACAGTGGATATGTTTCCACTTACACTTCCTATGCTCAAAAACTAAATCTCCCATTCAAATTCCTGAGCTCGACAACGACCCACTCTCAATTCATTCGACCAAATATAAGCTACCACATGACTTCAAAAATATTTTACCTTCCCTCTTAACCTCACTTAGAGGAGACCCCACTAAGGTCTATGGCTGAGAATTGATCTCATACCTTCTCTAATTAACGGTTCAGATTGACCCTCAGACCTCCCTCATCAGAGATACACTATAGCCCGGTACTGGAATACTTCGATGGCTCATTCTCCAACCAGTGGCATGTATTTCCCTTCCTTCCATCCTTCAATGAATCAATGGGTGCCGTTAACCTAGGTTTAAAACATGGGTTCTCCTCCGATTAGCAGTATGGTTAGGAACTTGGACTCTTGGGATTTTTTTCCAAGTTCTTTCTATGGCTTTCCAAGCCTTTATGGACTCTCGCCTTACTATGAAGGCTACTAAGGTATTCCCTCTTTTCCACTTGGGTGGAGGTTTTTGTCTTACCCAATGTTCATACCAGGATAGGAGATCTTATACAGGGATTAAGATCCCTTGATCCATATTGGTGCTTTCTTCAGAGTGAGAGTCTGAATTTAGGACTTCACCATTTTGAGGTTTCTTCTAGGCCATCATTATATTTCTATTAAACCTTATTGGTTCTAGTCTTTGTCTGTAGTGAGGGGTGTATATGGTTTGTTTTATTTCTCTAGCCACTACTATAATTAAGGTATTGTCCCCACAAAGAGGAAGGTTATAGTATTATTTCAAATTCCCTCATTAGTCTTGTACAGACCTGGTTCCCTTACTCAGGAAACCTCTTTACTATGATGGATAATTCATCACACATGTTGGAATCATGAGCACGTGTTTATTTCCGTTAACTTGGGACAAGTATATTGTATTCATACCCAAATGTGAAACACACGGGAATTCTCATTTGGATACATTAGTGCTCATGCATGTAGAGGTGGAGCTAGTCCATCAACAGGTATATTGATTTGTGACATACAAATACAAATATCCATCCATACATTTCAGTTATATTACACAGGGATGTAAAGAATACTTGTCTATTTACAAGTTTTTGTCCGCCAATTGATTGTGGGCATTCACCTTTCCACCCAACCGTAGGCTCAAATTCATTCACTCTTATCATTCCTACCACCCCTGTGCCAAGCCATGATACCATTGGGGAATCTCTCTCAGGTTCTCAGTAAGATTTGAAGGTCACTCTCCTTCACTCTACTCTTGGTATATATTTTCCTTACACCCACCTAACCCAATCCTCTTCAAGGTTTATCAAATGCCTTCCTAGCATCAAGCTTGTGGGCCTCTTAGCTCAGGGCATGTTTTTTGGGTTCTTTGACCCAAGATTCAGAGCTCAATCTCTTTCTTGTCATTGTGTTTTTCACAGTCAATCCCTTCTTTCTTTCCCATATGAACTCTCTCTTTGGATCCCCTATGAATGACCACCCTTATGCCCCCTTTTTCTAGTTCTTATCTTACATTCTTGCCCGTATTTTCCCCTGGGAATTTTATAAACCTTCCTCTTCATTTTTTCAAAAGGAAGCTCGTGGGTCAATCTAGCTGTAGAAAATGGTACATTGGTGTACCTCTGCCTAGCAGCTTCTGTTATCTTAGATGGATTTTCCATACATGTATTAATGGTGGTGATTTGGTTGTTCAACTACCAACCCCTTCTCATTACTGATTTATCTTGAAATCGGGGATGAGGAAATAATCTAAATAATTCCACATAATACTTCATCAAGGTGGATTGGGGTCTTTTAGCTTAATGGATATCCTCTCATTCCTCTAGTTATATCATGGTTAGGACTTTAAGGCTTCACCCCATGGTCAATTTTGGAATTTACAATTAAACAATAATGCATTTACAATATTTACATGACATTGCATGGCAGTCACTAATCATTATTAATTACATGTATTCAAGGTTTAGAGAGGGGGTGTTACATACAACTTGGTATCCTTGTATCTTGGCCAATAAAAAATGGTTTATTTTAATACAGGTTCAATCTTAAATTATGAAATTATTAATTAATTTTAAGTTTCAACAACATAAACAAAACAAAATCACATCATTAACTTTGTGGGAGAAAAGGTCAATCTAGTCCATAAGTGTTCTTCACAACCAAATCATGTTTCTAGGGTAATAATTTCAAATTTTCTAGAAGGAAAGGTGGTGCACTTTGCACTACCATATGGTAATGAATTTGAAATTTTAATCTCGAAAGTATTTGTTCATTGTGATAAGTTTTGCTTATCAAAAGGTTATTTTTTAAAATGACCTGCAAACTACTTACCTGACCTTAGTGATGCTCCTTTAGATGCAATATTAAAAAAAATGCAGAGGAACCTTGTGTCAACTTTTGGGAAGTATTCAAACCATGTCCTCTGCAAATGGTGTATCCAACTATGGACAATGTAGATTATGTCGATATAAAACTTGTGACAACTAGGCCTTACAATCTAGTAAAATGCCAAATTAGGAGTGCATCTTCTAAAATGAAGTTGAGTATAATATCTATAGAAGCATTTGATGAAAGTGCGGTCTATGCCAAAATGACACTGCATTTTGTTGTAAAAAAAGTGTTTTTCTAAAATTTCCTTTTAGTCAATGGTTGAGGGTAATAATAAGGAACTCTATATTAAATCATTGGATCAATTCAAAAACAGATTTTGGATTAAATCATTGGATCAATTCAAAAATAGATTTTGGATTAAATCATTGGATCAATTCAAAAATAGATTTTGGATTAA
>CBVK0101856682.1:0-15904 GCA_900067695.1 Picea abies | reverse complement strand
TCATTGGATCAATTCAAAAATAGATTTTGGATTAAATCATTGGATCAATTGACCCCATAGCCCTAGTAATTCCAAACAAGGAAATCTACTTGCAATGAAGTTTGACATAGTAGACATCTGTCAAAATGCATGGTTTAAATGTTATTGAATAAAAAGAAAAAAATCTACCATTATAAGAATATGTTTATAAATGGTGATTTGAAGGTCATGAATGGAAATAGTGGATTGCAAAAGAAAACATTGAATATTGTTGCAATAGAAACCAATATTGTCCAGTGGTTGTATCTCAATTGGTTGGGGTGGGGAGTTTTCTCCTCCCCGCCCAGGTTTGAGTCTCATCTATGCGACAAGCTACTCTCTGTGAGCCAGTATTCTTGAAATTATTGACCCTCCTATGTTCTTCATATTTTGAGGGGGATTACTATGGATGTAACGAGCTTTGCATCGTGAACCCAAAGGAAAAAAAAAATAGCAATCAATATCACTAAGATTGTGGAGAAAAAATCAAATAAGACTCCACATCTAACACATTTAATAATTCAAGATGGAATAGGGGAACCTCTCAAAATATTTTCGTCTAATAAGTCCTGAGATTCACTTCACAAAATTCCTAACCAGCACATCCAATGGATTAGTCTTTCTCCAGTATCGCAATCTAGTTTCAACAAAGTAATGAGAAATCAATTTCGAGATGTCANGAATCTAGTTTGAACAAAGTAATGAGAAATCAATTTCGAGATGTTGCAATCATGAAGAAAAACTTCTTTGCCAAGTGTAATGATTGTATTTAAATCATGAACACGATTAGTTCTACCATTGATCCAACCGAAGTAGAATAGGTGTGAGCAATTCAAACAACCCATAATCACTATATTGCAAGTTGTCACCATATGTACGATGCCCACAAATTATTTTTAGAGGAGATTCCAAGCACTTACTTGAGCATTGTGCATGACAAGATGGACAAGTCAAAGACTTTTGTACCAAGGTTGGGTAAGAAGGAAAATTTTATTAGTAATGCCATGAATCTTCCCATTTCTCTGACTAGTATGCTTACATATGGACACAAGATTGGGGGCTTTGGCCACTTAAATCTTTCATTTTTGGAGATGGGTTCAAATTTCACTATGGCTTCATTGGATAAATTGCTAACGGATCTTGAAGAACAAATGATGGATTAATATGAGGATTTTTTTACAAGAGGGACACATCAAACTATCCATTGCATGAATCATTATTACGATCTGAGTCTTGTGAAAAACATATGTTCTACAAGAAAGATGATATTCAAGAACAAGAGATAAGTGTTGATAATACAAACTTTTGCAGGTCAAATACAAAATTGCCACCAATATTACTTCTACAAATGGATAATTGTGTGGTTAATAACAAAAATTTATATGTGTTTGCATTGTTATCCCTTTAACATCAAGGAGGGTGTTTGACATTGTTGAAGTTGGATTCCTCCCCACGAGACACACACATGAAGACATAAATGGAACTTATGGAAGGTTTTCAGTTAAATTAATGTGAAAAGACACATTTTCACTACTGGTGATTATGGACACTTATAGAACAAGTGAGAATCACATTTTCTATGTCATGTATTTAGTTTTTGAATTTTTTGACTTCACGAACTTTGTGGAACCACACCTTTTGGATGGTAACTTCGAGATCATTGATATCAAAGAATTCTAGTTCTTCAAATTTCAACTCATTGATGACATGTTATTTATTCAATATAAAGCCTCACTTTGGGATGAAAAGTGGTCGCCTCCTATTAATATGTGGCGATATTTACTTGATCACAATACAGACTTACCAATGAGGTAGCCTCAATTGTTAAATCTACAGGTAAGAAGACATTTTGATATGGATGAAATAAAAAAGGATTATAAACATATATTTTGTTTTGGAAGAAAGGGATTGGTATGGGAGGGGAACAATATTGGCATCCCAAGATAATTTATTGGGAGACTATATATAAATCTTTGGACACTCCATTTCAAATAATTGAGCACTCAATAACTAATTTCAGGGCATCCTCGGTGCATAAAATAAGAAAAAATGCTCCTATAAATTCCTCGCGTTAAGTTATGGAAGCGTAATTTAGGGAAAATGTCCCCACAATTGAGGATTGTTACATTGGAGCTCTATTTAACACGCCTAGAGATCCATCCTCTCCAAATAATAATGGTTTAAAGGGACAAATGCTCATGGTACAATAACTAGAGAAAGACTGTGTGATATGGTTGGGTAGGGCAAAGGGAAGTGTTTACTGAGATCTAGATGCCATTGTTGAGTCTTACAAAGTATAGGTTCAATGGTGGAAGCCAACTAGAACATCAAAGGTTAACAAAGAACCGTATAAAATTGTTTAAATAAAAAACAACAATGGGTTCTTGGCTCGAAAGAAAATATGTTCATTAATGTTAATAGCATCATATGGGCATGATCACCAAGGGTGGGATGGACAAGAGAGAAAATAAAAATAACTAAGAAGGGCCTTGCATCAATTATTAAACAACAAAAACAAATGGATCATAATGTTGAGAGTGGAAGCAATGCTAATGAATGTGATTCTATTTGAGTGACGATGCCTTAAATATTTATTAGAAAGTACAACTATGTTATACAATAATTGTTGTCTCTTGTTTTTATTTAATTGCATCTCTTCAAAATTGATATATTCAGAAATGGTTGTCATAGTGATATTATGCATGCACATACAAAAATAATATGTTTAAAACTGTATATTAATCTTGAATTTTGATATTATATACACATTAGAAAAAAATTCAAAATGCTGAAATCTAAATACACATTGTAGCAATTAGATTTTGACACCTTTGGAATCGAAATTCACACATTTGGAATCGAAATTTACACATTTGGGATCAAAATTAACACTTTTGTATTTCAAAATTCACATTTTTGGAATAAAAAATTGCACTTTCAAAATCAAAAATCACACTTTTTGGTTCAAAATTATTAAAATTTGCACATTTAAAATAAACAAATTACACTTTTGAAAACCAATATTACCACTTTCAAAATCAAAATTCACAGTTTTCTGGTCTAGATTCTTCCTTAATACTCCAAATTTAATGAAATAGGGGTTATTCTTTATAATTTATTAATTTACATACATGTGTCCTAACATGTGGCATTGAAGTACTAGCAGAAGAGATGGTTCAAGCTAAATTTTAAATCTATAGATAATACATGTACTAATTAAATTACATCAAAACTAAAATATGTGTATGTCATATTTAACCAAATATTATAACCTAATTAATATAATTATGAACTTACATATTGAGCAAAGGATGAACAAGTAGACCACTTCAAACTCGTATTAGTCTATGAATAAATACTTGGTGGTGAACTATAACTCTGCACAAGAAACAATAAAAAGGAAATACTTATGAGTGAATATAAAGTCTTCTAATAAAGATATGTGACTTTTTCACAATAAGAAATTTATGAAATTAAGGTTATTACTATATGAGCTTACTAAGCTAGACTCTATATCGGATGAAGAATTTGATGAACTCACCATTGTTTGTACCATCTAGAAACAATATTGAAAAGTAGCTAATTAAAATAATAACATGGGGTTATTATACAAGTGATGGTTTAAAGTTCCAAGTGATTAGGGTTATAAGGATTTAGGGGCATTGTTAGGTTAAGACTTGTGGGTGTTAAGGATTAAAGTGGTTAGGGATGTCACGAATTATATGTTAAGGTTTATGGGTTAGGGGGATCAAGGCTAGGGGTGAGGTATTTTAGGTGTTAGGAGTTGGGAATTAGTGGTTACATGTAATACTAGAGTTTAGAGTTTTAGAATGATAAAGTTGCGATTTTTAGGTGATATATATAGCTATGAGTTATAATATTGATAATAGTCAAGGTTTAGGGTTACAAGTTATGGAGGTTAGGTTTTATAGGTTTTAGGGTTTATGGTTTAGGTGTTAGGGGTGATAAAAATTAATGAATTGAGATTCCCCCATATCAATTTTGATGATCCTTTCTCATAATCAAGATAGTGACAACAATTACTTGAGTACACCTACCTTGCCCCCTACCCCCATCAATTTCTATGAGGCTTGCTCATTATTGGGATAATAATCGAAAAAATTGTATATGTATGATGGAATAGAAGTTATAGGGTTATAGGGATTAAGGGTAGCAAGGATTAGGGGTTATAACACAAAGAAGATGCAAACTTGATGTAAAAAACATGTAAAAATTTGGTTCATGCCAACAAAAAAACTTAACTAGAGGGTTTAAGGGCTATAGCGATGCAAATCAATGATGGTACAACTTTTTATTGTAGTAGTGTAATAAGGAGTCAATTCTTATATATAATATGAGTCTTAGGGATTAGGGTTCTATGAGTTAATGGTTAGGGTTTTGAGATTTTTGTGGTGGGAGTTGTTGTTAATATTGCTCGGAAAATCCACAGTGTTATATTTCTTTGGGGTTAGCCTTTGATAGGGGTTAGAATTTATAACGGTTATATATATGTTAGGTGTTATATGTGCCTACAATAAGGGGATAGAATTTGGGGTTTCATGGGGATATTGGTAAGGCATGTTAAGGGTTAAAGGGTTATTCATAAAATGTGTTACTAGATAAGGGTTGTAGTGGTTAGGGATTATAATGGTTATGGGTTATACATGATATAGGTTATGGGTGATAGGGTTAAGGAGTTAGGGATTATATGAATTAATGATTGTAAGGGTTTATGGTTGGGGTTAGTCGATAGGGTTTAAGGGTAATGGGAATTAGGAATGATATGGATTATTAGGAGTTAAGGGTTGTAAAGGTTAGAAATTATAAGGGTTTAGGGTTGGAAATTATGGGGTAGGGTTTATAGGTAATGGATGTTAAATGTTATAGGGGTTTAATTGGATCAAGTTAGGAGTGTGGAGTGAGTTGAGGTTAAGGGTGATATGGGTTAAAGATTTACACAAGTTACTTGTTACGGGATATAATGGTTATTTGGGTTCATTATTATAAGGGTTAGGTTATAGGGGTTATTGTTTAGTGTTTATAATAGTTGGGGGGATTATGGGCTATATGGGCTAAGGGTCATAGTTAATATTTACAGGGGTTATGCGTTGGGGGTGGTATGGGTTAGGGATTAAGTGTGATCAGGGTTTAGTATTATATGGATTAAGGGTTATATCTATTAAGACTAAGGTATTTCTTATCGTGGTTAAGAAGTAAGTCAAAGGACTAGTATTATACAAAGAAAAATGTGCTTGAATTGAAACTATGTGCACAAGTGGTGTAACAACTATTTTATAAGTGTTTTTTAATAAAGCAAAACAATGTAAAGTTCCAATGTAAAAAATTTCATCCTATGGTTTTGAAAAAATAAAGACATTATCTGAAGACTCTAATTAATTACCTTCCTCTCAAATCATGCATAGTGTCTGGGCCTTCCGATCACTCTAGTGAAATGGGATGAAGTTCATCAAAGGAGAGATTGAAGGTATGATAGAGATAGTTATAATGAGAGGCACTAGGGAAAACTTCCAATGACCAACATCTATATGTCTTTGGTGCATCCTCAATCTCATGAAATATGATTCTCTCTTTAATCCCAAAGAAAAAAGATGTTATTACCTTTGATGACTTTAAACCAATATCTTGTTGCAATTTGATCTATAAGCTCATCTCCAAGATTATAGTGAATAGGCTCAAACCAATCCTCTGTCAAAAATTATCAAAAGAGAAATTCAAGTTCCTCCATAAGAGATAAATTCATGACATAGTGTTGTTGGCCTAAGAAGCATTGTATTCCATCAAGTCTAAAAAGATTCCTGCAATTATTTTGAAATTAGACCTATCAAAATCCTATGACAAATTCAGTTGGGTTTTTATAAGGCTCGTGCTAATTCAAATGGGAATGATCCTGGGTATTTTAAATTAGATAATGGGATGTATCGAATCATCCTCTTTTGTTTTTCTAATAAATGGTTCTTTGTCTCCTTTTTTTGGCACTTCGAGGGTGCTTTTTCAAGGATTCCCTTTGTCTCCCTTCTTGTTTCTCTTGGTTGTTGAGGTTCTAAGATGGGATGCACTGAAGAATATGGGCCATTTGTGTCCATGCTCAATTCATTCGGCTCTCGACACTCCATGTCTAGGACCTGTGGGCCTCGAGACATTATCTCCTTAGTTATCCCTAGAATAGGAGATAACAATACCCATTGTCTAATTTGTGCAAATGTAATTCTAAGTTATACAAGTCTCTCCTCAAGTTATCACAGTGTACTTGCAATTGGAAATGGCATGTTGTGTCTTATCTAGTCTAGTGTTACAAATCATGGCAACTTCCCATTTTCAACTGCTCTTTTGTAGCTAATACATATCTTCTCAAAAGAAAATGTTTTGTCACATGCACTCAAGCTCATATATTCTTTCTCCAATTCATCATTGAAGCATTTAATGTTCTTTGAAAAATGAAATTGTTCACAAATTTCACATTCATTTCTAGGTGTTCCTTAGATGTATTTCACATAGAGTCAATGTGCTTGTTTTTTTTTTACATCGATATGCTCATCACATGAACATCCACCTTTTCTTTTCTGTCCAGTTTTTTCCCTGGACTATATTTGTTTTAATTTTGCATATGCCACTCTTTCTCTTTTAGTTCCACACCTTGTTGCATTTATAGAAGCTTCATCTTCTTCATGTGCATCCCTTTTCACCCCTTGATGGGCAGCGAACCTGCAACTGCATTTGTTTGTTTCACGTGCCATATTTTTTAGGCTATGGTAACTAAGTCTCTTAACTTCGGGTTTCTTTTCTTTATGACAACCCATTCCACCAAATTCACTACTATTTTCTAATGTAGTTTTAACATCACATTGTGCATTGTGTTTATCTTGGTGTCTTCCTAGTACATGTCCAGGAACCAATACATTTTCATGCATACTTTTGCTCAATTCCAACACTATATCTCTATCATGCTTATTTCCACATGTATTCATTGCACCCACTATGCGTTGGTTACAATGCTCATCACGTATTTCACTGTACTTCTCCCTTAGAAATGGCTCATAGTGAATGTGAAATGTATGTGTTTCAAATGACAACACATCAACTGTTTTATCACAGTTCGAGCCAACTGAATACAAGTTGACAATATTGTTTCCATGGAGGGACCACACTTGGATATTTACATTAGAAATGAATGATATCCATTGCAAACAGAATGTCCCACCATCTATCTTGCATTTTTCATATGGCATTTCCATATTTACATGATACTTCTGCCAATTTGCAATAGTTGTTGTATTTACTACAAGAGAAAGCATCAAATATTCATGCAAGCAATGCAATGTATTTTGGTCACCACTTTTCATTGCATTTCAAAAGGATTGAACCATGTAAAGTCTCAAGGATATTTCATTGAACTCTATGGCTATCAAATATCAAATTGCTTCAAACAAACTATCACCGCAACTAGACACGATAGGAATCTCTCTGCTCAATCCATAAGAATGCATTGTGTCCATATTACATTTCCAATAGTATTCAAGGTTTTTGCACATAGGTGACAAGCAAGTATCAGGTTGTTCAAGATTTCATATGGCTAGTTTCTTGTAAAGCAATGGTTCGCAGTGACCTCTAACAAGATTTTCATCATGAAACAAGATGCAATATGGATCTGCATTTACATTTTTGTTGAAATGCAAATACGCTTTTTCCTCATTAGTGACCAAACTGCAATCGATATATTTAACCATTTTACTAACCATCATATGAAAAATGTATCTCCCCGTATCGCTCTCTCATTGTCATTTAGATTTGAATATGCAGACAGATGCATTTTTTATAGATATATGTCAATGTCATGAATCCCATGCAATTCATACGAGAAATTGGATCCTAGAACAAGCTCATATGATTCAAATTCTTCTTTATCTCCATTTTTCAAACAACCCAATAAATGATTTATTAATCCATTTCACAATTCAATGGAAGCATAGAAAAAATGCAAATGGATGTGTAATGCATCAAACAAACAATCCCTAGGACTATATGTAAATGCATCCAATCTAAAAAGACCATTTTTATGCAAAACATGGTCAATATTTCCATGGACAATGCATTGCTCATTTTTTTCATAGTTTTCAACATCTAGTGTATCTTCCATGTTCTAGTTTATGTCATTTAAATGATGGTTAGTCTTTATCTATAACATTGACCAACATAAAAAAACATAAAATGCTAAATACAATCTCAAAGTAGCATACCTTATTTTTGTTAGTGTTCAACTTTCTCATCCTCATTACGCAGTTCAGATGGCAAGAGACCTCGTATTACCAACTCATGTGTACTTTAGGTCACATACCTTTGTTTGCTAGGTATTCCAACTTGTGGCACACAACAATCAAGAGATAGAAGAACGACAACAATGCCACATTGTATACCTATTTGGAGCGCGCTATTGTTGTAGTTGAGAACACACTGCGCATATCAAAGGAAATAAAAGCCTCATACAAGGATATCACATGATTCAGAGTCATCATGCACCATTGTATGTGCAAGCCAAAAAGGATCCTACGTAGAAATGGTTTCCAACCAATTACCAGTTGACAACATAAGATGTGAAATTAATAATCAATGACTGGGAGGAAGATTGGAAGAGCCCAAAAGAAAATATAGGGCCATCAAAAGAGGAAGAAGACCAAGAAAAAAGTGAGGAGAAACATGATTAGACGAATGGCGTAGGAGTTCTTCATGGCACATCTACAGTCCCTGAAGCAAGACTCAAAAGGAAGGATAAGGGGGTAGAACAAGAAGGAGGGGAGAAAAAGAAAGTTAAGGAAGAGATTCATACCCTATTTTATATATTAACCAATTATTATATGGATAGAATTGGTTACCAGATATGGGATACCACAAAGAAAATATGGAAGGAAGCAGTAAAGAAGCAAGAAGAACAACAGAAGAAGGTGCAGGATCAACTGAGAATACTTCAATAGATACTAGAAAAATCATGCATCATGAAAGAACATAGATCAGGGGGAGTAATGTCCCCTGGACCAAGGACAAAAGAAGAAAGTATGCAGTCGGCCCTGCCATAGCTAAAAAGGGAACATAGAACCATACAAATTGAGGCAGATGCGCTAGAGTTTTCAGTGGGCGAATTACATGAGAAAATAAAGTCGTCAGGATATCTCAATATAGTCATATAAAAAATTCCCATACAAAGATTACAATACTTGCAAGAAGAATTTGTGCAAGAAATAAAGAAAAAAGGAGATGTAGTGAATCAAGACTTGGACAGACTAAGGGATGAAATATCCCAAGTGAAATAATAGTATAATATGGCACTTCAAAAAAAGAAGGATATTGAGAGGATGAATAAAGGAAGTTATGAAGAATAACAAGGGGGATGAGGAAAGGGGAAAAAACGCACTACATGAGAAGGATGGATTTGAATCCATGGTGCAGAAGACAAAAGAGGTTGTCCAAAAATTATATAAGGAAGTACCAGAAGTTCCCTTGGTAATAGAAGCGACTATGGAGGAACAATTGTTGAAGATTGGCAAAGTCATTAAGGGATTCAGGGAGAAGATCCAGGATTTACAACTGAGGAGCATGCCTAAAATGGAAATAGAAATAGAAGGTAGGGTGACAATGGAAATGACAAAAGTTTCCATATTAAGAAAATAGAAGGCGAATGTGCAAAACTTTGCGAGGCTAGTGTGCAGGTATGGACATATCTCATGGGAGACCTAAAAATGAAGGCCATAGAGGAAAAGATAAGAGAATTTCAGGAACAGACGCATGAGGCAACAAAAAAGGAGACTACACTGCCACCCGTTGAGCGTATGGTAGCCATTTTTTCTCAGCAGAAGGAATTTGTATAAGTGGAGAGGCCGAGGGACCAACAAAAGATCCTTCAATAGAAACTAGGACCACAGTAGGAAGAAGCAGTAAGGGTAATTGGAGAATTGGACACTGTACAAGATAAGGTCAAACAAGCAATGGTTGAAGTAGAGGAAAAACTCACAAACTTGACCCCACATGCCATAAAGGAGATAGCAACAACAGAGGTTGCATTTGTCAAAGAGGTAGAGGTCACTAAGGCTTCCTCTCAACACTTCATTTCGGCATGGAAGAATAGGAAACAGGCTTGAGTGGCTTGAGATGAGCCACAGGTGAGTGTTGGGGGCCTCTTGGATAGACAGTTTTTGATACAATGTTGGGAGAAAAACCTAAGTATAAGGAAAGTGTGTAGAGGAAGGAAAGTAGCGCGCAGCTAAGACACATTCCACAGGAAAGTGCGCAAAAGGAAGAAAGTGCACAGGAGGAAGACATCGCACAGACAGAAGAATAAAGGAAAAGAGCGAGAGAATAAAGCATGAGAGATGGATGAAAGCACGACATTCCAAAAATAGAAGAACAAAAAAAAGTAGCATGAAGAGGGAAAAGCATAAGAAAGCAGTCGAACAGCCACTTAACTGAGTTGGCCACTCATTGTAATGGGATAGTTTTGGGATAAATAGAATAGGGTTTTAAGACCTAGATTTTGATGTATAAATATGTCACGGCTTGGGAGATTAGGGTGTTGGAATTATTATGCCAAAATCGTGAATGTAATAGTTGGTTATCAAGGAGACAGATGAATAAAGAGAGATTTTAGAGAGGATATTGATTCTTGTGGTATCTAATTGCCTATGTGTGCTTATAAATTATGTCTCTATGCTTCATAGAATAGACTTAGTTTATGGATTAATTGTGGCGTAATATTCATGACTATGAATGTGAAGAATCTTTGTAATAATCAGAAATATGCTAAGTAGAGGCATCTAGAAGAAATTAATACTAACTAGATTCGAATCACACGCATAGATAATAGAAGGAAGAATGAATCGGGTGCATGTCTCCCTTTCCCTTACTACTGCAGAATCTTGGTTCTTACAATCCCAATAGATACCTTAGGTGATACTTCATCTGCGCAAGTAGGTGATGCCGAAAGGGATGGTGTTTGGTGGGTTTGTTGGTCATAGTTAAATTGAACCTTGGGTCTTACAACTCATGCCTAGAAAAGTAACCCAACAAATGGTTTTGTTGTCGGGACCAAGAAATTGTGATTAAGGGAATGTTTTGGAGGTTGACTAAGAAGGATATCATGAAATGGTTGGAATGTAAAGAACGAGAATCTGCATGAAAAGAGAATAGGAACCCTCGAATGAGTGAAAAGAAATGGATGCAAAGGTATGTGTTCACAGATCTGCATGAAATTTTATTTGGAAAATTTCCAAAAATTCTGACCGACTGGCTAGAAAGGTTAGTAGAAAAAATTGGAAGGTTTAGTGCTACAGTGTCGTGGAATTGGACTCTTGAATTGGTAAGACAGTTGAATTTGGTAAGTAACCCAGCTACTAGAGCAATTGATTTTTGGTTGGATAGTGTACTAGGGGGTTATGTTATATAATTTGCAGTAGATTGCATTCAATAATACAGTGTTGCAAAAAGGGACTTTTTCACAGGCTCGTGCGGGAGGTTCTTGAAATCGTTAAATACATGGATAAAAATGTTGTTACGTTAAAAACATGTGATGATAATGAATTCTAGTGGCTAAAAGGTCTTTGTGCACATAGGGGGAGCCGGAGGATGATAGGAGGACCATCTAAGAGAATGAATAAAGAAATGAAAAAGGAAGGAAGGGACTAAGGATGCAAGAGGGAAGTATAATAGAGGAAGAGTAGGAGTTTGGAGAGGTGTGTGGAGTAAGGAGCTACAAGAGGAAAAATATTGGGGCTAGGAAAGAAGAGACACACAGTGAGACAGAAGAAAGAGAACCTTGCACAGTAGTCAGAATCATGGAGATACCATATATAGGAGGAGAAGAAGAGGAGTTTCAGTCCAGTCCAGTAATAGAAGAGTCGGTAAGTCCTAGTCAGACAATATCTTGTGTTGAATCCACAAACCCATGTTTTTCACCAAAATCGGAGATAAAATTTGAAGACTTATCAAAATCCATCGTAGTTAGTCAAGGAGGAAAGAGTAGTAGAAGTTAGAATAGTGGGAATAGTACGCAGAGTCAAAGTCACAATCAAAGTCCACCAACATCACCAAGAGGAGAGACTACACAAACCAACATGGCAGGAGTGGATAATACTCTTAGACTTCCTAAATTCAAGGGAGTGGGGTCATAGGATATGGAACAACACTTGTTTGTCTATGAAATAGTTTGGGCTGCTAAGAACATACAGGATGAGGTTGTGAAGATTCCATAATTAGCAACAACATTTAGAGGTCGTGCATTAGTATGGTAGATGAAGTTACAGAGTATTACGCCTATAGGATAGGCTAGGACTTGAGCAGAGATAAAGAAAGTGTTATTAAAGGAGTTCAAAAATCCAAAGTCAGAGTCAAAGTACATCATCGAACTGAAAGAGATCAAAAAAGTACAAATAGAGTTCGTATGGGATTTCAATCAGTGATTTACAGATGTGATGGCGATATTGACTTTCCAAATTCCAAGTCAAAAACATCAAGAGTGGTTTATTGTAAAACTTCTACCACACATTCTTAGACCCCTAATTCAACAAAAGGTTACATCCCAGCCCGAGGCTCTGAAAAAATGAAATGAAACTAGAGGCATCTTCGGCAGAAGATATTGGAGGAATGGCAAAAGTTCAGATGCAGTTGGTTGCATTGACAATTCATCTAGCGGAGCTTACCAAAGGGAAGGAGAAATGAGAACAATTTTGGTTCACCAAGTGCAGGATGGAGGGCCATCACAAGGAAGAATACCCATCATTTGTGCAGTATTTGGAAGCTGGAGCACCAAATCCATTACCAAGTGGGATACTGTGAGATATGTAACAAATGGGGCCATCACCCCACTAAGTTTCCATTGCTACAGAAGTATCAGAGTACACCAAAGAACTTTTGTTTCAACTTTTGCAAGTCGGTAGGACATGAAGAGAAGGATTGTCATGCATTCAACCTACTAAGGGAGCGCACATCAGATATGTAAAGGATCCAGGAATAGAATGTTGTTGCAAAGGGGGGTGTTGCACAGTATAACAAATAGAGAGGTTTCAATCAGGGGAACACAAGAAACTTTGGTAGAGGCCAGGGTAGAGGGACTTTTGGTAGATGAGGATGAGGATCGATTATCTATTATAACTGCAATCAAACTGGATACTTGGCCCACAATTACCAAAATCTATGTACGATGTGTACATATTATAGAGTATTGGATCACTCGACATAAGACTATCCCCAATTAGTTGTGAAGTGGCAAGCCAGAGGAAACCCAAGCTAGAATCAAAATGTGTGGATGATATCAGTCGAAAGAACAATGAAGGACTGAAAGTAGCAATTGTCACACATGGAGGAGATAGAACGAGCACTGATATGATGAATCAAGGAAAGTAGAATGAGCAGTGGGAAAGGAAGTTAGCAGAGCATATACCAACATTGAATCCACAACAGGAGAAAGAGACATATCAGTGACCAAGAAAAGAAATACTTGGACATCATCGAGGAGCATCAACATCATCAGTGCCTCGTATAGAAAATCAAGTTGTACCAGAGAATATAATGGTGAAGGTAAGTACACTAATGGAATTCCTAAGGAATTGTGTAGAACTAATGAAAGATGGAACTGTGTTAAGTACATTATATGACATGATTGATCACTGCACAAAAGGAAGAGAAACCCCTATCACCTAAATAATGGTAAATCAGGTACTGCACAGGAAGAGAACCAACGTAGAATTTTGATTCAATGTGCAGATTGGAGAGCATGATGTGGATAATGTTATCTTAGACTTAGGGTATGATGTGAATGTCCTACCAAAGGAGACATGGGAGATGATGGGAAAACCTGAACTAGTATGGTCCCATGTTCAATTAAGGCTCACAAATCAGCATAAGATAGTCCCGATTGGGCGATTTACAAGAGTACCTATGAACACATATGTGGTGTGTGGCATGGCAGACTCTGAGGTTATTGATATCATAGATGACATTCAACCATATCCAACATTGATGGGACTCGAATGGGATTTCGATAACTAGGAAATCATTAACTTGAAAAGGAGGGAGATGATATTCGAGGTTGGGGATCTAAAAGTTAATGCACCCTTAGACCCATCAAAAGGAAAGAGATACAGAGAGCCAACAAGATGGAATGACATTGGCAACTTATATAATCTAATTGCATGTATGGAGGATTATGTCGACCCAACAATGAATGGTGAATTGAGTTGGAGAAGTATCAGTTTGTGCACATCAGATTTAGAAGCCTTTCTCAAGAATTGGCAACAGAGGATGCATGAAGTTTCAACTAGACGATGTGCATGTATAAACTGATCCTTGTGTTGTATTGGAACGAAGCTATGTGACCCACCCAGGTATGATGGACTAACTGAGATAAGCATGTTTGTAAAATCATTTGAGTTACAAGTACCTGAACAGCAAAGGTTGTTGGCACTAGATGTCATCTTAAAGGAGACCCCAGCTGGATAGTGGATTTCACACAGAGAGAGAATAAAAGAATGGTCATAGTGCAATCGACTAATGCATATCCGCTTTGTCTCCGAGGAAGAAAAAATCGCGTAGAAGTACATAGGAGAAACTGACACGACGAGTCATGTGGAAAAATGTAGGGCATTATGGCACTCAGTATCGAAAATAGAGTGGATGCACTGATTCATACAAAACTTGGACACAATCCTGAAGAATCAGTATTTATAATTGGAGATGTGCAGGGAGACAGCAAGATGGGAAGAATTGACTCGAAGATTTGAAATCACATTTACATTTGAACATGAATCTCCATCTATATATACAACACTACAAGTGATTCAAATGAAAATATTCTCGGAGATAGAGATGATGGAAGTAGTACCAGTATGCAGTGTGCATAAAGCTAAGATGACTGTCCATAAGATATTGGAATGCTATAACATAACACAAGAAGAAAATGAGGAAGAGGATCCCAGGAAAGTACAAATACATGAGACAAAAAGAGCACAAGTAGTAGAAGGGCCAGATCTTACATCTGTCGCATACACACAACCTATAAAGATGCATAAGGTAAATATTGGGATGACAGAGAATCCTAAGTTTGCACAGATAGGAGATTATTGGAATGATGAGACAATTTAGAAGGTTGCAGACTTATTGCGGGAATATCAAGACTTGTTCCCAACAACCTTTTCAGAGATGAAGGGGATAGAAAGAGACTTAGGTGAGATGAATATTCCATTGAAACCTAGAGCTACACCAGTATGACAGAGACCTTACAGGTTAAACCCGAGGTACAAAGAGAAGTTCAAGGTTGAAATAGACAGGATGTTGGATGCGGGAATCATTGAAGAGGTAGAAGAATCCAAGTGGATTATCCCAAAGGTGGTGTGGGTTAAGAAGACGGGAGGAATTAGGATCCATGGATCTAAGGAAACTAAATTACTCATGCTTACATGATCCATTTCCAACACCATTCATGGATGAAGTGTTGGAAAACGTAGTAGGTCACGAAACTTATTCGTTTACAGATGGATTCTCTAAGTACCATCAGATAAGAATCGCACGGGATAATAGACACAAGACCACTTTTGCGACAGAGTGGGGCAGTTATTAGTATACAATTATGCCATTTGGATTGAAGAATGCCCCTGCGATGTTTTCTAGGGTAGTATTGGCAGCATTCAAAGAGTTCATCCATAAATTCCTTGAAGTTTACTTGGATGATTGGACAGTGTTCAATGTAAGTTTTAAACCTATGAAGTTAATAAATGCATAAAGATTCTTAAGAAAAATAGAAATTAATCAATGGCTCATCCACATAGTACACAGAGATTTATGTTGGAAACCCTTAACCAGGAGAAAACCAGCCTTCCTTGGTGTCGCA
>CBVK0101856679.1:0-17577 GCA_900067695.1 Picea abies | reverse complement strand
GTTTGATGTCGTCCCTTCCAAAAAAAAAAAAAGGTGTATATATGAATATTCATTATTATATAACTAAACCACAATAGTTTAAAATAAATTATTGAACCAGACAATTGTAATTAAACGACTTCTCACACAATTAATTGATTGTTGTCCTTTATAAAAGACCAGTCTTGCTGATTGGATTGAATGCATACATAAATTATTAAAGGATGATAGTTTTGATTATTAGTACATGCATGAGATTTGCATGTACGTACTAGCTACACATGCATTTCTTGTACATATACACTAGTATGCATGAGCTTTCTTGACTTACTTACTAATAATGTCAGTTACCTATTGTGAATGTGTGAACCATGCTCTTTTCCTTTGTACCATCAGATACCTTAACTTCGGGACGAAGTTTCTTGAAGGGTGGGTGTATGTAATGACCCTAATTAGATAAATGATTAAAGATTACAAAGTAAAATTAATTAAATAAAATAATTGTGGTTAACTAATTAATAATTTAACTACAGATCACATTTAATGACCTGAGAAATAAAATTTAAAAGATCAATGAAAAATGATATAAAATGGTTGCGTAGATCAATGAAAAATGATATAAAATGGTTGCGTATGCACAGAGGGAGCCTATGAATCTCGAGAAGATAAAACATTAAAGGAAAGGGGAGGGATAGGCACGGAGGTGGTTGAAGAAGTAATGAGGAGTCAATGAAGGGGGGATAAGGGAAGGAAAGGAGGTTGACAGGGGATGATTCGACGGAGGAGGGATTTTTTAGAGGAGTATGACATTTGCTGTGAGCAAAGAGTTTGGCACTGTGGATTTTGATCAGGGGAGGCACTGAGTTGCTGGAGGTTTTGGGCACGGGGGCCAGGATATCCATAGATACCCTGGAGCTAGGTACTTTTCCTAGTTGGCAAGGAGGATAGTAGTTTTGGGCAGTTATTTTCTTTTTTGTGGTAGGGTTGATCTATGTAGAAGGTAGCAGGAAGGCAGCAACAAGGCACAGAGGCAAAAAAAATTAGCATCAGAACCAGGTTATGTATTTATTTCTTTCTACCATGAAATCATTTTTTATTGATAAATCTAAGTTATTGAAGTTGTTGTTATACAAAAAAAACAATATTATGCTAGGAAGTTATTGTTTCAACTTTTAAATTAAATGGCTTAGGCAACTTAATGATGTTTAGAATTATTAGGTTGTTACAGTGACGTACAGGTTGGCCCTCATGACAAACTCTCCCAGGTTGAGGGTGCATCCCGTAACCTTTCCTCCAACCTTCTATTTGGCTCCAGAAGCCATCTCTATGAAGCTAAAATCATCTTGTTTGAGTGCCTTTACCTTAATCCTTTTTAGCATTGCACCAAAAATGAAACTCTCAGTAGCACTAGGATCTATCAAAATACTCAGGGTCTGGTCAGTGATGGTACCTGAAGTCTCGAGCATAGTCGACTGGTGCTCTGCCTGGAGGTTATTCACCGCTGCATGAATCCAATGGGCCTTGCCCAAATCTCCCACGGTAGTGGGTCCGACTAATCCAGACACTCTAGACCTCTCCATAAGGCAGTCGCACTACTAGTGTGGCTCCCCACATGTCCAACACCCCTTCTTTGGTCCAATACTCCTGGTACCCGAAGTAGAATATGATGGCCCACTATCCTATAATCCTAGTCTGTTTTTCTTAACTAAACTAAATTGTTATTGTTGCGATTGATGTTTTTTCTGATGCTATGGTCCCCGATAAGGTTTCCACTACTGAGGCATCGGTCGCTAAGGTGTAGTGAAAGTGGATACCCTCTAGAAGCCATGATATCATGGCGTATGTCTGGTTGGTGTCTTATGTTGTTGCACACCGGATGACACCTGCCCTACTGGTCTTGTTGGAGTCCTGCTCTGACCCCCGCTGATAAGCTCCTCTTCTGCTATGAGGGCCTTCTGGATGGCATCATGCAAGGTTTGAGGTATCAAAATCCTAACCTTTGCATGTATGTTTCCATTAAGGCTGAACATGAACCTGTTGACCTTAAGTTTCTCAGTGTTAAGATGCATATCATATCGAATTAGCTCCATAAAACGGGCCTCGTACTTAGGCACCGTACGGTCACCCTATCGTAAGGCGTTGAACTCGTTGATTTGATGCTCAATGAATTCCTCTGATAGTTACCTTTCTTGGAACCATTCCTCGAATAGTTCTCATGACACGTCTTCAATGACCATGTTCATTTATGGCAGGAAANNNCTTATGACCATG
Source organism: Picea abies (assembly GCA_900067695.1). NCBI lineage: Eukaryota > Viridiplantae > Streptophyta > Pinopsida > Pinales > Pinaceae > Picea > Picea abies. The sequence continues at coordinate 15,327 of CBVK0101856679.1, read as the reverse complement.
TTCATTTATGGCAGGAGCCTCTTCCACCATATAAGAGAGCTCCCCTTGAGTTGAAAAACTACCATGCGGACCTTCATGTTCGAGGTATATTCATGAAGTGAAAATGACATCGCCATATTCTCCAACCATGCCTTGATGGCTACATCGTCCAGGGCACTAAAGAAATAGAGAAATTATACCTTCTCAAGTTCACGGTGAATGCTACCCGTACCAACCAGAGCACATGGTGGACCCTCAAGGGATGTTGACGCCTTGGCCTCATCTCTATAGAAATGGTTGATCAATGCCTCTGACATCTGCTAAAAATACCTCATCATCCAAATCACATCACCCACCGCTATCTTCTCCTTCCCGACAACTTGTTCATCTCCTTGGGGGTTGGACCCCTCAAGCATGGATGCTGCTAGAGGCATCATGCCTCCTCCCCTAGAAACACGTCATCTTCCTCCATGGCATCCTCTATCCATGATTACCTACACGGATACAAGTCAACTAAATTACAAACATTATAATTAAATCATAACAACAAAATCCGTAGTGATCCCAAGTCATGGGTTGAACCCCACTTTGATACCAAATGTAACCACCCCATCGTTACGACTACAAGTGAAGCAAAAGTGCAAATTTATTTTTTATTTTTTTTGGAAAGAAGGCAACGACAACAACAGTTTAACCACACCACTGACGATGAACGCAATCACGCAGTCTAGGCAACATTCAACTATGACTCCACTCTGGGGACATGGGAAACTAGGAAAAACAAGTGTAGGACAACAGGGAGAAACGACTACCCACCCGACACAAACATGACCACACCTACAAGATAAGGGACAACATCCCCATCCAGACACAATGACCTTGATGATCAAGACTAGAACCTCAAGGTGCGTGAACCAAACACATTGAGTCATTCAACCCATGCGCCAAAAGCAAACTTACAATGCTCGACAACACTCACATGGAAGACACCAACTCTGGTCAAGTTATCATTCGCCACTATCCAATAGGGCGCGCTATGATCCCCTCATCAAGAATCATGTTGTGCCCAGATGATAGATGCGTCAATAAACTTTGCTCAACAATCCTAATGGGACCAAGGAATCAAGAAAATCCAACGCACTAAGAGGCGAAACAATTGACACAAGACTGCACCCAAACCCTGATAATAGGTCAACGAGATGCAAGAGGATGACAACAAGGGAAGACATAATCCAACGCATGAATTATTCAACAAGCCAACGGTTACTCACGTCTAAAATAGTCAATATTGACCATCTATTTTAACATCGGTTACCAGTCTAATAGTAAGTCAAATTTCAATTAGTCCACAATTTACAATTCTAAATTAACATTAAATTCAACAAGTCTAAATTGCAATTAAGTCAATATACACCAATATCATTTAATGATTAATGAAAATCTAAATTGGCAATCTGAAATTAATTACTAAATACCATCCCACTTAGCAATTAACCTCCTAAACAATAATTAATAGTATCAATGTATGAGCTGCAATGATCACGCTTGTTAGTGACATTAATCTATAAATTGTCATCAATGTATCATCAATTTAACCTTAATGAAAATCAAATTTAGCCATCTTAATTAAGTCAATACTAACACTATAACCAAAGTCACATTCTTATTGAAAAGTCGGTTTAATCAATGTTAAAACTAAAGGACAAGACTGTTCTAAATTAGTTAAAGGGTTGTCTAAACAAATGAAGAGGTTGTCTAAATATGCTAATCATTTGTTGTATAAAGTACATATCTTTTCCATTGTTGCAACTACTGTGTGCATTACACATGGGCTGTAAAATCAAATTAAAAGTTGTACTGATCAAAGGCGGTTAAGGGAGAAGCTATCCAATACAAATGCTAATTCAATTGCTATGTAAAACGAAACGCCATCATTAAATGGAATGCATGTAATAAATGGAAAATAAGGAATTGTAGTCTTAATGAAACGCAGGTAATAAAGAGTAAATAAACGAATTATATGAACACACAGGTATTAAATGAAAATCATCGTGCAGTAAATTAACAATTGCAATTTCCAAAAGGCAAATCACCAGGCTAAAAAGTGGGCAAATCACAATGACTCTTTTAAGGAAAACTCATTGTCCAAATCGTGTTCATTCCAACAACAAAACGTAGTCATCATTTAAAGGGAAAATCGTGGTCATTCTAGCAGCAAATGTAGTCAATAATTAAATGGCAAATTCGAGTTCATTCCAGTAGAAAACACAGTCAACAACTAAATGGAAAATTTTTGGTCATTCCAATAGCAAACGTAGTCAACAATTAAATGGAAAATTCATGGTCATTCTAGCAGCAACACAGTCAACAATTAAATGTAAAATATGTGGTCATTCCAACAGAAAATGGAGTAAACAATTAAATGGAAAATTCTTTGTCATTCCAGCACCAAACACAGTCAACAATTAAATGGAAAATCCATGGTCATTCCAGCAGCAAATGCAATCAACAATTAAAGGCCAAATCATTGTACCACACATCCCAGGAAATAAAGGAATAAAAATGATTAATGGTAAGAGGTAATGAGAAGTCATACCATTCAATAAAAATAAGACGTTCTAGTTTGAATCTATATCATAGAAAAATAAAAACGTAAGGTATATACAGCTCAATGCTGTGCCGACTGTACATAATATATCATTTATGAAAGGTAAAATTTCTTTTGAGAAATAAATTCCTTTTCGATAGTCAAATTGTTGTGGATATTAGAATAGTTTTCTGGATAGCAGTTAGTAAAATGTAATCGCAATCCATAAACCAAACAAGCATTGGGATTAGTGTAATAACGTTGATGCATAAAAAAATAAAATGCAAACAAAAGTAAGAGAAACGCAAAGATCCAATGGGAAAAGTCATTGAAATGATCGCAGAGATTCTATAATCCAAGCCATGGACAAAAAATCATCCAAGGACAAACAACAGAGGTAGACGACTGATAGAAACATCCTTCGCTCATCATCCATGCACAGAAAAGAAGGGCATTGAGATCCATAGGTCAATTAAATCTGAAGCAATGATCATAGATCAGGCTCTTGGTTGATTGTTGAGGCATGAACTGATGAGCTAGGGATGAAAGAAAAAATAAAACGCAATCATCGCAATCAATAAACCTTAGGACGGTCAAGACATGTAGGGATCGAAGGCCATGGGAAATCAATCAACATCAAACTAAGGCTATGGGGAAATTTCATTCATCAACTAGAGCGCTAAGACTATCATATTCTTTACCTGATTAAGAATACATAACCGAAAGAATAAATCATACTAACAATCTTCCACGCAAAAATAAATGAAACGTATCATTGCCCAATTGCTCGCTCTGAGTTCATGTCCCATGCGCTCCGTGAAACTACCACTTTCTGACCAATGAGACTTCACTGGTACCTCCCAGCTAACGATAGGGGTAATATTCTTCCCCCTTATCCCTTCAAGCCACAAAGGGGCCATGCACACTAACCAAAGAATCAACTAGCTCCCAGCTCGCCTCGCAAGGCCGAGCTACCACTCCTCACCGAGCTGGGTATCCCAACTCCCACAATCTAAGTCAGTCAAGTATAAATTTATGCAGTGTAACATTACACAAACAGAAGAGACCCATCATCCTTCTCCTCCCTCCATTATATAGAGTTTCTAAGTCCCTTACTTTCCCAAAATCCCATTTAATTTAAAGTTTAATAATTTAATCCATAAAAATCCTCCCTGTACAAGTGTCACCCATCCCCTTCATTCCTCCATAAATTAATTTCATCAATTAATTAATTACCCCTATTTCCCTCACTCCCCTAAAGGCACTCCTATAATTGCTCCTAGGTGTCCCCATATCCCCTCACAAGTTTTAATGACTTTCCCCCTTATTAATTTACTAGTTGAATTTAAATTAGAAAGTTCTTAAATGCTAGATACCTTACTAAGTTAGACTATCTTCGTTTTCCTTGTGTTTCCCCTTTCTTTTTATGCCTCCCATTTTTTCCTAGTTTCCTAATTATTTTAGATTTCTCTCTTTCCCCTTTTTTATTTAAACTCAAAAAGGCATGTGCAAAAACTTACCCTTTTCCCTTTTATCTTTTTAATGAATAAATTTTTAATTAGCATAATATAGTAAAACAATTATTTCCCCTTTTTAAATTTTATCCCAAAATATTTTCATAAATCAATTTAATTGCTTACCCCCTTCTTTTCACAAGATTAATGAATATTATTATTATTATTTATTTTATTTTTATTTTAATATATATATATTTATTTTTTTAAATAAATAGATAAAAATTTTATCACAAGTATAATTTAGACCTAAACTTTATTTTTCTAGGTTGGGTGAAATTTTATTAGGGGAAAGGTTTTAAATCTTCCATAACACATTATTCATCCTAAATCCATCTAGGTTTATCCAATTATTAAATAACAATGCGACATTCCCTTCAGAACGCACTAGGTTCTCCAAGGGTTCCACTCGCCTCTTTCTGTTTCTCTTGGGCAACGTGCCCTTCAGGATGCACTACGTGCTCCAAGGGTGCCACTTGCCTCTTTCTATTTTTCTTATGTGACATGCCCTTCAGGACACATCGCATGATCCAAGGGTGCCACTAACCTCTTGACTGACTTGGTAGACATCAAAAACCGCTAGAGTCAATACACCGCCAAGTGATCTTGTGGGAGACTAAGGGCCTCTAAGGAATAAGGCCCATGCCTTATTATGCACCCCTTATAATGATTGTGAGTGACTGTTACAGTCGAACCTCATGGCATTGTGGGTCTCCTCGAACTAGGTAATCGTTAACCTAGAGTTCGAGCCACGGCAGGAGTGCTAGTAGGTTGTTGTAGGGCTGTTGTCCACACCTCTCCCTCAACATCTCTGGTAGTCATGTGTGACCCATTTACTTCACATGTGATTCTATTTGGCAAGATATCGTCAGCCTGCATCATCAATGAATCATGTCAAAAATATATCCATGTCATATCATCTAATCAGATGCACTAATATCACATATAAAACAATCAAACCCCAATGGTTCACTTCCTGACTCGATCCGAAGTCCAAGGGGTTCCATCGATGCCTTTGAATCCTTGAGGTCCAAAATCCTGCACACTTAGGAACATCGAGTCAATATAACTTGCCTATGTCAATGAAACATAATAACATTTCATCAATTCACAATGCCTCATAATCATAATCAAATGCCCAAAAGTATAATAATCCAGATCACTTGCGAGAAAGTTTCCTCAAATAATAAGTTTGTTTAGTGCGTGCAAGAGAAGGATGTTACATACACTCCCTCTTGGTCTAAACTTCGTCCTGAAGTTTCACAGTATATAAGTGTCAAAATAAAGTATATAACCATATCATAAGTCTATCTATCAAACAAAAATGGAAACTGTTGACGCATATCATATGCGTCCTCCCAGGTCACCGACTGCAGACTATAGTTGTCCCACTGGACCTTGACCTGATCTACTCTTTAACGTTGTAGTTGTCGAATTCAATGATCCAAGATGAAAATAAGCTATGTCGTGAGCACCCCCTCATCTGATACCTGGAAGGAACTCATGTCAATAATGTGTGTAGGATCACTAATATAATGCCTCAAAACAGATACGTGAAAAACATCATGCATATGCCTCAAAGAATCAGGAAAGGCTAGTCGATAGGCCATGGGCCCCTTCCTCTTCACAATATCGAAAGGTCCCATGAACCTAGGAGAGATTTTAGCTCCCTTTCCAATCTTGATCGAAATCCTATGCGGTTTTACCTACAAGAAGACTCGATCGCCAACCTCATAACTCCAGTCGACACGGTGTGCATTGACATAACTCTTTTGTCGATCCTACGCTTCTTTGATCCTTTGTCTTATTGTTTTCATTTTCTCTTCCATTTCTTGGATCTCTTTTGGTCCCACGAGGACCCTTTTCTCAAACTGATCCCAACTCAAAGGCGTCTGACATGGTCTCCTGTAAAGAAAATCGAAAGGAACCATTTTAATGGTGCTTTTGTAACTGTTGTTATAAGCGAATTCTATCAAAGGAAATAATTCCTCCCAACTCTTTTGTTGGTCCATCACGTACATGTGCAACATGTCCTCCAAGGTCTGGTTCGTTTGTTCGGTCTGCCCGTCAGTCTCCGAGTAATACATAGTACTGAAGTTAAGTTGGGTTCCCAAGGCCTCTTGGAAACTCATCCAAAATAATCTAGTAAACATCGATCCTCGATCAGATATAATCCTCTTAGGCATGCCATGCAGCCTCACAATCTCACTAATGAAAAATTTATCTATGTCAAGTGCTTGATATGTCATATGCATAGGAATAAAGTGAGCACTCTTCATCAGAGTGTCTACTAATATGAAAATTGAGTTGTGTCTCCTTGCCATCAATGGAAAACCAACAATAAAATCCATCGAAATAACCTTCCATTTTGATTTTGGAATAGCATGTGGTTGTAGTAATCATTTAGGGTGTCTATGTTCAGCCTTTACATACTGACATTCTAGACATCTGGCCACATAGTTGACTATGTCTTCCTTCATTCCCTTCCATAAGAATAAGGGTTTAAGGTCCGCTCTCATCTTCGTGACTCCCAGGTGAGGCATGTATATTTCTCTATGAGCCTCACTTAGGATCAAGCTCCTCAACTCGTCATATGGTGGTACGTAAATCTAATTTTGAAACCTCAATAATCCATCATCCTCAAATGTAAATCCTTCAAATCTTGGTACCATCATTGTGTTTTATCCGATAAAACCATCAAAATATTTTTACCAGTCATCATCACACTATAAAGTTAGAATATTTTCACGTATATTCATCTGAAGAGGCAACACCAAAAAGATGTGTGGTCTCTGACTCAATGCATCTTCCACTCGGTTCACTAGTCATTTTATGTAAATAATCTTGAAGTCATACTTGTTAAGAAATTTTGACCAACATCGTTGTCGCGCGTTCAAGTCGCTTTGCGTAAATATGTGTTGTAGTCCATAGTGGTCCATATTTAGTTCAAATTTTTTTCCAACAAGGTAGTTTCTCCAAACCTTCAAGGCATAAATGATGGCTAACAACTCCAAATCGTGCGTCGCATACTTATCCTCATGCCTTCTCAGTTCCTCAAGATGTAAGCGATCACTTGACTGTCTTGCATCAAGACTCTGCCTAAGCCTTCCTTGGATGTGTCAGTGCATACCAAGAAGTCCATGTCGATGTCAGGGACCTTTAGTATCGGTGTTGTTTTCAAGAGCTCCTTGAGCCTCCAAAATGATATTGCACATTTCTCGGTCCAAACAAACTTCTTGTTTTTCTTTTGCAATTCTGTGATTGGATTTGCTATCTTCGAAAATCCCTGGATGAACCATCAATAGTATCTTTCTAAACCCATGAAGCTACATACTTCCAGGACGTTCATCGGCACAGGCCAATCCATAATATTCTTGAACTTTTCTATATCCATGGCGATACCTTCGTCGGAGATGACATGCGCTAAGTAGTGAATCTTCGATTGATAAAATGAGCATTTGGACAACTTCCCATACAATTTGTGCTCTTGCAGACACTGTAGTACCAAGCGCAAGTGCTCGTCATGCTCCTCCTTCATCCGAGAGTAAATCAAAATATCATCAATGAATACTTGGATGAATTTGTCCAAGTACTCGCGGAACACCCCGTTCATCAAACTCATAAATACCCCTGGGGCGTTTGTCAGTCTAGACGGTAAAAAAGTAAACTAGTAATGTCCAAACCTCATCTTAAAGGTGGTCTTAAGGATGTCATCCTCCTTGATCCATAACTGGTGATACCTGGATCGCAAATCAATTTTTGAGAACACCATCGCACCCTTCATTTGATAGAATAGAACATCAATCCTCGATAATGGATATTGATTCTTGATTGTTTCCTTGTTCAATTGACGATAATCAATGTAGAGCCTCCATGACCCATCCTTCTTTTATATGAAAATAACAGGCACCCCCCACGGTGACACACTCAGACATATCAGTCCCAGGTCCAAAAATTCTTTTAGTTTCATTCTCAACTCCTGTAACTCCAGGGTCGACATCCGATAAGGCGTTCTAGCTATCGGTTCAGTTCCCGATTTTAGGTCTATAGTAAACTCCAATTCCCTCTCTGGAGGCATCCCAGGTAACTCCTCCGGAAATATGTCTGCAAACTCTCTCACCACCAGAAGGTGTTATAGACCTTCCACTACTCCCTTCTCATTTAATCCAAGGATCTCATAAAGATTTCACCCCTTGCACATGATTTTCTGTAGCTACAAGGAAGAGATGAACCTCAGGGAAACTCCTTGGTTCCAACCTATAATCACGTGTCTTTGTCCCTCATCATCAACCAAGATCAATTGTTTTATCTTACAATTGATTATCGCCTCATGCGATTCCAAATAGTCCATACCAATCATGACATCATAAGATCCTAAGATCGTGACTGTAACGACCCTCATTAGATAAATTCTTAAAGATTACAAAGTAAAATTAATTAAAGAAAATAATTGCGGTTAACTAAGTAATAATTTAACTACAGATCACATTTAATGACCTAAGAAATAAAATTTAAAAGATCAATGAAAAATGATATAAAATGGTTGCGTATGCAGAGAGGGAGCCTATGAATCCTGAGAAGATAAAACATTAAAGGAAAGGGGAGGGACAAGCACGAAGGTGGTTGAAGAAGTAATGAGGAGTTGGTGAAGGGGGGATAATGGAAGGAAAGGAGGTTGATGGGGGATGATTCGACGGAGGAGGGATTTTTCGGAGGAGTATGACATTTGCTGTGAGGAGAGAGTTTGGCACTGTGGCTTTTGATCAGGGGAGGCACTGAGTTGCTGGAGGTTTTGGGCATGGGGGCCACGATATCCGTAGATATCCTGGAGCTAGGTAGTTTTCCTATTTGGCAGGGAGGACAGTAGTTTTGGGCAGTTATTTTCTTGTTTGTGGCAGGGTTGATCTATGTAGCAGGTAGTAGGAAGGCAGCATCAAGGCACAGAGGCAACAGAAATTAGCATCAGAACCAGGTACTTTGTTAAGTTATGTATTTATTTCTTTCTGCCATCAAATTTGTATTTATTGATAAATCTAAGTTACTGAAGTTGTTGTTATAAAAAAAAAACAATATTATGCTAGGAAGTTATTGTTTCATCTTTTAAAGTAAATGGCTTAGGAAACTTAATGATGTTTAGAATTATTAGGTTGTTACATATGGTATCAGAGCGTCTTAGTTCAAAATCTAGGCCTAAGGGCCAAAACCCTGAGTGTTAACTCCAGCCACGTTTAAACTACAAATAAAACACGTTCAGTTTGACCCAACATGACTGATACAGTATCTAAAAATATATAGAAGGTAGCACCCTTACATTACCCAAGCAAATGATCTCATAGATATATCACAAGTAACCACTGTAGGAAATACCCTTTAACTGGATCATGTATGGTCACTTCAGTTTTAGTCTGAACATTCAAAGGAATGCCTTTGAAATAGTGGCAGCAAACTGGATAGTTGGAAGGATCACTTCCCACAAAATGTCTACCCTTAAAGCAGCCTGAATGAAGCTATTAAGAACGAAAAACAGATATGATAACTTAATTTTATTTGATCAATATTTGTCAATGAAGTTTCGGGTAAGATAGACACCTGAAATCGATGAAAATGTCGGGGAAAGCTTTTATCCAAGGCTTGAAGTTGGCAAGATCCAATAACTACACGTATTATACTAAATAAAATGCAAAAAGGACATTTTTAGGACCTTGAATAGGCCTACTTCATCTCAAACTTACCTAAATGAGGAACTGCCAATGCACAGTAGAAAAAAGGAAATTTAGAAGACTTGCATCGCGTGGGAATAGTGTGAACTAGTTACCTGTACTAGCCTCAGTGAAGTTTTAAATATTGAAGAACCTCAGGAACTATAGACCCATGCAAATTTTAACCTTGCCAAGAAAGCAATTTTAACACTACACAATGTTTTATGCAACTAATTGATTATCTCAAAGGAGAGTTGTCTATTATGTGGGAGAACGGATCTGAGCTGTCAAATCTCGGGCAAAATCCCGTCAGCCGTTAGATCTCGAGAAGTTGCGCAAGGTTTAAGTCCTAGTGTCTAGAGGAAGAGCCACCAGGATATCAGATTCATTGAGGTTTTGTTAAGCCAGAGAATCGAGACCTTGTGGTTCTAAAAATCTTGAGAATGGATCCCAGCCATTGATCTCAGTAGGGACACACGTCAGCATTCTGGGAGGTATCGGGATTTTACCCATCGGGAATTTCAGAGGTGTAAAACCGTTGCGTTAAGGAATCGCGATATGCAATTTCCCGATAGGATCATAGCCGTCGGATCGGGCGGGGAAAGAAGACCTGGACCATTGAGGAGTTTTATGTCCATAAGAAGCTCAAGAGGAGGCTACAAAAGAAAGAGACCGACAGTCGTCGGATCTCACATAGAAATCCTGTAAGCCATTGGGTCGGAAAGAGTTGTGCGGAGATTAGCCTTTGGAGGAGGAGCATACGAAGAGGATTTATCGGAGTGGTCATATCTTGGATCATATCACCGACAGCTGTCGAATCTACAAGAGTTGCACAGAGGTTTAGCTTTCATGAACAGAAGGGGAGAAATCTCGACGGGATCTGGACCGTCCGATTGACAGGGGAAATGTGGCAGAGATCGAGCAAGAGTTGGGATATTGTCCATCAGGAAATTGGAGTTCTTGAGGTCATGAGAACTGGGACCTTGAAAGTCTCGAAATCTCAAGAGTCAATCTGAACCGTCCTTTCACACGGGACAGGTGTCAGAGATCCAGAGCAAGTCGGCATATTGGCCATCGGAAAATTAGAGTTCCTGAGGACAAGGAATTCAGGACATTGTAAGTTCTGAAACCCAGAGAGTCAATCAGGACCCTCCATCTGCATGGACAAGTGGAAAAGGATCGGGTGTCGTCAGAGTTTTGTTCATCGGAGAATCGGGGATTCCGGTGACAAGCGGTTTATGCATTGTGAATTCGCGATCCATGAAAACCCCGATCAGTGGGGCCCAACTGTCAACATAGCAGGGAAGGACAATGGCGTAGTGAAGGCCAGCTGTCAGTGTAACAGAGCGTCGAGGACAATGGCATAGTGGATGCCAATTGTCTGCGTAATGGAGCGTCGAGGACAACGGCGTAGTGGAGGCCAACTATCAGCATAACGGAGCGTCAGGATTTGGGTGATCGAGAATCCTGCGGATGTATGCATCGAGGCATCACAAACCCTGTAGCCCCGATGGGTTAAGGTAAGTGGTCACGGGGTGACAGTCACGTCGGCCAGGGCTAAGCCATAAGGGATAGTGTGATCAAAGGAATGTCACGATTTGGGGAATCTTGAGTCTTGGATACATGCGCACTTTGACATGGGAAACCCCGTAGCCCCAATGGAGGTTTGACTATGGTCACACAGAGTCAGGCCATATGGACCAGAGCCTAGCCAGGAGGAGCTAAGGGCAAAGGACTCATCGGAAAATTAGAACCTAATATCTCGACAAGGAGGTATAGAGTTGCGGTCTTATGGGAGAGGGTCATATGGACCAAAGGGCCTAGTCGAAGAGGGCCAGTGCATAGAGAAGGATGCATTAGTGATCGGGAGTTTGAGAGTACTGTGACTCTCGACAGCAGGAAGTGGAAAACCCCGAACCCCGATAGAGAGTCTAGGGAAACCACGGCTAGGTATAGAGACCATGCAGAGAGGAAAAAGGACCTGTGGATTGGGTCGTGTTTTGATAGGGATTCCACTTGGGAATCTAAAGAGCCACTTCAGCTCAGTAGAGAGAATTGAATCGAACCTGTGAGTAGGAGGTCAGGTGAAGAGACCATGTGGGGTGATAGGTTGGACCTCGTCTGCATCAACATGCATATGCACAGACGAATAAATTTATAAATATAAATGAAATAAATTCAATAGCAAAATAATACCAAAATTCATATAGGGCTGGAATTACAAGCAAATCTTTTGTTCAAAAGAAGAAATCACCAGTCATTACCACCGCGTAAGGAAGGTTTATGCAATTTCTTGATACAGGTACTGAAACTGTGCACAACATGTGGACTGAATTGTACCTCTTACTATAGCTGAGGGAAATCTCCGCAAAATGTACAGACAAGGGATTGGTTCCCAAAATTTCAAGGAGACTGGACTCCAGGTCCTAGATCTTGTCAGTGGCCACACCAATATACTTTGTTTCTGCAAAACGAACTGGAGCATATACAACAATAACCAGTGCTAGTAAAGTGCTCAGAATGACGGTGAGGAGGTGAGCCATGGCAAGGAAGATTCTGAAAACCTCTGAGCAGAGCAGAGGCAAATCTGTGGTGGACAAAGACTGATGCGAGGAAAGTCCTAGCGGATGAGAAAGTGGGACAAAGGAAGAACACGTAGAGAGTTGAAAGGTTGACAGGTGTAGAAATTGGGGATTAGATACGAGGGAGCTTATGAAAGCTAGACGAGCACGTGGAACCCATGCGTGCCTGAACCCTTGGGTATATGTTCAATTATTATATATATATAGTATAAGGTGTTAAAAATAATTTAAAGAAAATTAAATAATTTAGTATAAATAATTTATATATAAGTAAGATTAAGTTAGTATAAAATTAAAGTAAGATTAATTTGGGTGAAATTAGTGTAATAATCATTTTATTAAGAGTAAGGTTAATCTATCTTAAGGTTAATTAATAATGTTGAGGCTTATAGAAGCGAGAAGGAGGTGGCATATGCACTAGGAAGGGACGAGTAAAGCACAAGGTTAGCGGAGCTACAGGGCAAAGGACCCAATAATCCTTCTCACAAGGGTAAAGAAACCAGGCTTAGATGCTTCATCCTAACCCAAACCTAGCCAATTCCCCTGATGGAGTAATGTCTGTTTATAGACAAGTAAAGAAAACTTATGCCTAGCCCTATTTCTAAGTTTAAACATCCTTGAACTCACTCGGACAACTTTGGGGTGATGCAGGTTAAGTCATACAAGATGGCCAGGACTCGAAGGGGTCGAGGCAGGGGAGCATTGTCATGGGCACCACCGATGCCACCCACACCATCAACACCATCAACACCACCAACACCACCACCACTACCACCATCATCGCCTGAACTAGCCCTCATACTATGCTCGTTGGAAGCCATTAACGAGACTTTAAAGGGGCACCAACCAGCAGGGACTGAAGTGGAACCCCCACCATCTAGAATGGGTAATCCAGAAGCATCAAGGAACTCAAGGGGAGAATTTCCACCTGAAGACATCATGTGAGAGTTGCAGAAGATCAAACTTCTGGAGTTTGCCAGAGGTCGTGCCAGTGAACGTGCGGAAGCATGGTTGGAAGGCATGAAAAGGTGTTTTTCCTTAAGGGACTATGCATCCAATTCCAAGGCCAAGATTGCAATTTTCTTGTTAAGAGATAGCACCTTGAACTGGTGGGGCAACTTGGAAAGACAACTACACCTCACCCCAGACACAGTATCTTGGGAACTTTTCGAGGAGAGGTTCTGAAGGAAGTATCTACCAGCATACTATGAGGAACAACAAGTAGGGGCATTTCATGCCTTATTACAAGGAAATAGGACTGTAGAAGAATACGAGATCAGTTTTATGGAACTGGTCAAGTATGTTTTGTATATGGACAATCACCAGCGATAGGCAGAGAGCTTCGTTTATGGATTGAACCCAAAGATAAGAGCTATGGTGCCGATGTGGAAACCGTCTTCAGTAGCGGAGGTGGTAGAGAATGCACGTTACGCAGAAGAACACATGAACTTAACAAGGGGTACAAAGTCGACATTTCCACATCGCCCTGGATTCGTAGGAAAGACCCCGAGGGAATTTCCTAGGGGAGGGGGATCAAGGCCACCACCTTATGGTAACAAGTTCGTGCCAAGGACAGTAGCTGCAAGGATTTCAATGGCAACTAGTGCAGCATCTCGTTCATCGCCAATGGTACAGACAGGTCCATGACCATATCTAGGAACAACTAGTAGGGGCAGGGGTTCCAGGGGAAGGAACTCATTTAGGAATCAGTCAGATAACAGTGCACCGGTTCAATCTCGTATTTCCTGTTGGAGATGTGAAGGACCCCAATACAAACGGGACTGCCCCGAGTTACAATCAGGGTTTGTGCATAGAGAAGGAAAGGCACCAATGGGGAGGTCAAGTGGCAACCATCAGATTTACGTAGCGGTTAATAAACACCAGGCCAAACATCAATCCACCATGGTGGAGTCATCAGGTACGCTAAATCAGATTAATGTTAAGATTTTGTTTGATTCTGGTGCGACAGATAGTTTCATTTCACCATCTACATTAGAAAAGAGTGGGTTGGTAGCCTATGAGCATGATGACTTTAAACAAGTCGAGATGGCTTCGGGGGAAAAACAAGGTGTAGGACCTAGTGTCGATAATTGTATAGTAGACTTAGGAGTGTGCACTACCAGGTTGAAGGTATATGTCACTGCTCTTGGAGCGTATGACCTAATCATTGGAATGGATTGGTTAGCAGCTCATCAAGCTTTGGTAGATTTTTTCGCAAAGAAGGTGATTTGTATTGATGATGAAGGAAGACCGATAGAGATCCTAGGTGTACAAAGAAAAGTTTCATTATGCTTTATATCAACTATGAATGTTAAGCGATGCTTGAGACAAGGGTGTCGACTTTATGTAGTAGAGGCAGTGAAAGAAAGGAAGGGACCGTCATTGGGTCAGTACTCGATTTTGTCAGAATTTTAGGATGTTTTTCCGAACGAGTTACCAGGGTTACCTCCGGAGAGGGAGCTTGATTTTACTATTGAGCTAAAACCTGGTGCAGAACCAATATCCAAGACTCTGTTTTAGATGATGGCGCCAGAACTTTGTGAATTGAAAATGCAGTTGAAGGAGTTACTGGACTCAGGGATAGTAAGGCCCAGTGTCTCACCTTCAGGCGCACCGGTGATTTTTGTAAAGAAGAAGGATGGATCCTTATGACTGTGTATAGACTACAGGGACTTGAACCATGCTACAGTGAAAAATAGGTACCCAATGCCGCGAATAGATGACCTCTTCGATCAGATGAAAGGAGCAACGATATTCTTAAAGATTGATTTGCGATCTGGGTATCATCAGTTAAGGATTAAGGAAGGTGATATCCCAAAAACTACCTTTCAAACTCGGTTTGGACATTACGAGTTTGTGGTGGTACCTTTTGGATTGACTAATGCACTAGCAGTGTTCATGAGCCTCATGAATGGTGTATTCCGGAAGTACTTAGACTGATTTGTACAAGTTTTTCTGGATGACAT
>CBVK0101856677.1:0-16220 GCA_900067695.1 Picea abies | reverse complement strand
AAAATACATATTATATTACAATCATCAATCAATCAATCCTTTGACATCAATCAATCACTTGACATCAATCAATCAAACCATTGGCATCAATGACAACATGATCCAACAACATTATGGTGTCCATGTTGTCTCTAATCACTGTAGGCTCAGGAGTCCTGGTTGTTTTTCCTAATTATGAGTTTGAGCCTCATTTGCATGATTCCTTTTCACTCTTGACCTCACCCTCGGGACTCCCAAAATACATAATAGGTCTTCTTTTAAGCCCTTTTCAGACCCTCTAAACATGAAAATATTGTCGAGCGATCTTGTGGCCTTTCACGCTCGTTAAACTAAAATTTGAAGTCACATCTGTCCGGTGGTAGTTTACCCCTTTTTTCGGTCTGGACAGTCAACTGTACGAACAAAGGTATACTCTATGGAACTTCATTTCTCTAGAAGAGTACTCTTAGGCATCATTTTAACCCTTTTTTCAGGCCTGAGGGACTAAATTTACGAAAAAGGAACCCCCACAGAGTCCATAGTTAAGCTCTTTTTAGACTCCCTAAAATTGAAAAGATCATCGAGTGACCTTCTTCTTTCACACTCGTTAAACTGGTCCAGAAGAACATTCCTGACGGAGTCCATAGTTAATCTTTTTCATACTCCTTAAAAATGAAAAAATGGTCGAGTGATCTTGTCTTTATCACACTCGTTAAAATGGTTTTGAATAGACGTCTTGTCGGTGCTAGTTTACGACTTTTTCGAACTGACTAGACTACCTTCAAAAAAGGTACCCCAATGGAGACTTCTCCTTTTACATTTTTTCAGACTCTCTAAATATGAAAAACCGTCGAGCTTACCTTCTCTGGCCTCGTTAAACTTACATCGAAGGATGTTATCATTGTGTGTTTTGTTAACCGTGTTTGCATACCTGCGTATTTGGTCTAAATGTCGACTCCATGTTTCTCTCAACTGAACCATCTAAAGCATACCTTATACGCAAGCCTTGTAGCACTTTGCCTCTGCGTCTTACCACCTTTGGCCCCCGGAGGATTTTTCCCGAGTGTCATTGCTATGAACATCAGTCTTGTCCTTGCGCCTTGAACTTGTATGTTTATAACACTCATTCCTCCATTGTAACGTAACATTGTTTTATTCTTTTTTCCAAAAAAATCATTGAAAAAGACAAAAAAAAATCAAATATACCCCAAAAAGAAGAAGAGAAAAGTATTTTCGTTATTGGCAGCATAATAAGTTGCCCTTGGATAAAGCACATATGTCCATTTGTTCATCAAAATCTGGGATTTAATATGACCTTAGGAAGTTGTTCTCGCTTCATAGAGCTATGTCCTCCTCTGTTTGGTTATTCTTCCAAACATATGGAGAGTTTGCGTTGCCTTCTGCCTCGTAAACTTATGATTAATGTCATGTTGCATGAGTCTCATCATTTGTCGTGTTGTTTTCCAAGGGAATATTTTACCAAGCTTGAGTCAGCCCCTCTGCAGTTTGTCTCTTGCCCTCATACCCGGCCATCCTGAACGTCCAATCAAGTCTTTGTTCGAAATCAATGAAGCCTTCGGTCTGATCATCAAGATTCTCTAGTCCATGAACGATGAGCCGTCGAATACCTCTGGGTAGTGAAGTCGTACACTCATATTACACTCCTACCCAAGTTTTGAAGATTTTGAAGTTGTTTCTCGAGCTCTAAATACCTCATCTCCAGCCATCAGGCCTTATCAGCTTCTAAGAAGATCAATAATCTACATGTATATCTTTTTGATTTCGAGATGTAGCTTCATTGTGTATTGTTCACGACTACACTTTATATAGTTATATGACATGAATCTACAGTGTATTTGATTGGTAGCCATGAGTTTATTCTATCCCGAGCATGGGTATGCCCGCCTCGATGAGACAATTGTTATTTTTGCAGATAGCGCCTCCTGATTTCTGGTCCCTGGGCTCACTTGTTCGGCACATCAGTAAATATTGGTAATGTATTTTGACCATCAGATGTTCTTCTGACCTCACACATTGGGGGGCATCTTTTATAACCCTAATTTGCACCAGACATGCTTACCTGGCATCAGGCCATCTCAGATTCCTTCTTTTCCAAAGCACTGTTGAACAACTCTTCTTAAAAAAACTTTTTATAAAGGCCCATGCACCCTGCTCTATTACTGCATGTGTGTACACGCTCGCTGACCCAAAACAACCCACATGTACCTACAAAAGCACGAAAAAAGGAAAGTTTTCGATGGAACACACAGCTTTGGGTGAGTTAACTAAACCTTCTGGCCATGCATGGCCGAGGGTTCGTCCAAATACCTAGCTTCTTCTAGCCTATAAAAGAAGGGTTAGGGGTCCCATTTGGAGGAGGAAAATCATAGTAAAGAAACTATACTCGATTGCACATTCCCTTTGTCCCAACCCTTTAGCCATCCTTGTGAAAAGAGAAAGATAGAGCAAAGAAGTTGGAGGACAGTTGAAGAGGAGCCCAAGACCAGGTTCATGGAGAATAAGTCGGCTTCATCATTGTAAGTTGATTTATTGAATTTAATAATAAATAAATACTTTTCTCGTCCCACCATATGAGGTTTTCATGGTTTATTGTATACTTGTTTATTGAATCTCTAACCCATTAATCTATATATCAAATGCATGTGGAGTTTGTTGTTTGTTTTGTGTGAATGTAGGTCAGCCTTGGGAGGAGAGCTGCAATCAAAAAGCGATCAAGCGTGAGGAAGGATCTACATCAAACGCCCGAAATAAGGTATGCTCACTTGATCTTCTTAACTATGTATTAGCTTAAGAATAATGGGGATTAGGTCTGGGATGACGGTAGAAAGTAGAAATCTTTAGGTCTTTTCTGCATTCATAATTAAACCCTAAGTGCTAGTCCGTAGAGGGATTTCCCACTCACAACAGATGTTTACGTGGAAACCCAAATGGGAGAAAACCACAGAGCGTTTTTTTAATGTATTAGAAGATTACATCCACCAAAAGAACCAACTTCCAAAATTCTCATGCATCAACTGAAAGGAGGCCGCAACCCCCTAAGTTCTCTAGCACCAACCAAAAGGAGGCACCAACCCCCTTGTGAGAACCAACTCACACAATGCAGGCACCAACCTGCAAACTGAAGACACCAATATTCATGTGCACCACCCTTGTTTCAAAAAATCACAAGAATAAATGTTTTTAACAAGATTTACAAAATTCACCATAATACTCCAAGACACATTGTGTAAGGTAAATTCCTTTCCTTGAAACCTGAAAAATATGGGTATTCTTACCCTTGATATGTGTTCTTCATACATTATGTTCTCATACCATAATAGGTCCTTGACTTTCCCAAAATACCCCCATTAACTTCTCTGAACGAAACTCTTCAATCTGCTTGTCAAACAATCTTAAATACTTTCTAGAATAGGCATGGTATATGCATTGAATATTTTTGTGAGAAATCATCCCCTTTTCTCCTAAGGCTGATCCAAATATTTACTTCCGAATACAAACACACCTTCAATAGGCCTTGAACTGTTGCCTCAGACTTCCCAAAACTCATCCTTATAACTCACCAAAATTGGCCTTAGAATAGGCCTTGATTACCTTTGATATGCCTCAAAAACTTTCCTTTCCTACCTCATATATTGTACCTTAATACTTCCTCAAGCTCGCTCTTAAAGAAACTTCATAACTAGGCCTACAAACATTAGAAACATGCCTAACAAATCTGCCTCAGACTTGCCATGGTTGCACCTCAAATCAGCCCTTGATTCTCCTTAGATTTGGCCTCAGAATAGGCCCTAACTCGTCCTGTAAGACTCCAATAGATACCTCAGATTCATGCCAAAATAGATCTAAGAATTGCTCCTTATTTATCCTTTACTCTTGAAACTCATCTTCAATTAGACCTTCAAACTTGTGTTGAAAATGGATAAGTTCTTGTTGTGATATTCTCCTTAGTGTTCCTTACTTTTCCTAACATCCAATTCACTTAAGATAATATAAAAATGAGGCAAATCCTCCTCATATTTATACAAACTCTTATCCTTAAAATACATTCGACCTAACCTACACAGTTAAATTTGATTTTTTCTATTTAATCCATTGGGCCCGACTTGTTCAAACATCACTTTACACTTGCAATATTTATTGCCATAAATTTTTATTCCAATTTTTGGGTCAATCCTAGGGCTTCTTTACCATTCATTTGGGGCTTCTTTACCATTCATTTGCGGCTTCTTGATCATAACTTCAGACTTCTTTTCTTGATGTCTAGGAATTTATTGTAGGCTTCTTCAAAGCATCTTCCCATGAGGTCCATGCTTAAAGCTACACCATAAGCAGACCACTTTGGAGGCTCCTTCAATTGAACGTATCACTTCTAGGGGCTTCTGGGATTTTCTTTGAGGTTTCTTCTAGGGTTGAAATCAATGAAAACCAATTTTCAAACAGTCACTTCCTAGAAAAAAAAATTAAAATTCCAAGATGACCTGAAACCGATTTCACAACTCTTCCCTTTTGGAATGATATTCAATCTTTTCTCATCCACTTCTTCAAATTTTATTACATCTTGCACCAACACACTTTCTCTCAATACTATCTCCTTTTATACTTTTTCATAACATTTCATTAAGGGACATGTCCATTAATTAAATAACTAATTCCACTTTTTTATTTTACTTTTCCAAATACCATGGGACCCAAACCCATGGGTTTGAAGCCACCATTTCACTTTTTACTTTTTCACATGCACTCCTTTTTTAATATAGTTGTAAACTTCAACAATATCCCCATTTTTCATTGATGGAAATCCTGCAACGAAACACACAGTCCACTAGGCATAGAAAGAATTTTCACCTTGTCTGCAAATTTCCCATGAATAGAAAGAATTATCCCCCTGTTTGCAACTCTTCCCCTTTTATTTCAATGGAAAATGGATTATCCCCATGAGCTTGTGCTTCTCTTTAAGCACTTAGTGATGAGATGGATATTTCTCCCAGTTGCATGTCTCTTAATTTGTTTTGACTACAAAAATTGTTCAAACATGGTAAAGAAGCACTCCTGAAGAAGTCCAAACACTATCACCAACAATGCAACGTAATCAGTCTATGTCAATACAGACGGTCTTTGTATCTAACATAAGAAGTAATACATATCCAACAATAGTCGAACATGGTTCGGTCAGTCTCATAGAATCCAAGTCGATTCAACAAGAAACAATCAAGTCAACAAGAAGACATCAGTTGGGTTCACATATAGACAACTTCTAGTATTCCCCCCATGAGGGATCAATAAGTAATAGCAATATTTCTTGTCGCAAATTTTAGTCGACAAACAATCTAGTCAAAACTCAGTCGACAAAGACTCGGTTAAAACTCAAGTCGACTATCATGTTGGGTTGATCCTCAGTCGACCACTTACAAGGAAATTATCAGTGAGTAAGAGGAACACTACACAAATGTACAACCAATGATACAAAATGATATGAATTCCTCAAAAATATGTTCAAATGATTCCATGACCATTCATCAATCCAACCACAATCTATCCTGGTAGTTGGCATTGGTTCACAATTATGTCTTTTATGTCTCTTCTACAAAGATATGAAAGCATGATTGGAATTCCTTTGATTTTTATGGTGAGGATGATGAAAGGGAACATATTTTTTGTGTTGTTTGATCATAGGACGTAGGATCGGGGTCGGTCTCACTTATAGGAGTAGAACAACTAGGAATATCGATAACAATGTCATATATGACAACATGCTCAAATTCTGGCATGTGAGGAACATTCAACTCATCAATTTGTTCGACACAATCAAAAGTAGTTTGTTCAACTAACAAACTAGTGTGAACTCCTCCTACAACAAATAGAACTTCCCTGGTTGTATCAAGGCTAGGTGTAGGTAGGGAGGCAACAACAACATCATTTCCAAGACCAGTCTTAATGAATGGATACCTTTTACAATTGATGATGTTGTCTGAGGTTTCAATACACTTTTCAAACTTCAAGCTTATATTCAACTTAATAATTGTTTTCTCCAGTTCCTTTCTTAAGGAAACAATTTCATATTCTATCTCTTCAAAATTTTCTTCCTTCTTCTTTAGCTAGATTATCACCACTTCTTCCATCCCTTCTTGCTTCTTCTAATTGAACCTTTAGTTTCATGGTAGTATTTTATGTTTCTTCAAGGATTTTTGACATTTTGGCTTTTGAATCACGATCATCTTCTTCATTTATTTTGTTGTTGCTTTTGTTTCAAATTATTTTTCCTAAGATTCTTTATTTCGCTTAAGGCACACATGAGTTCTTCTTCAAGATCTAATTCCCCATATATTTCATCATTTTCATATTCTTCTAAATCCATCGTTTCTTTCCCTTTGCATTCATCAATATTTGTTTTTGTGACCATGAAAAAAGTTTTTTATGTTTCACTATCGAAATTACTTTCATTGCTTTCTTCAGACGAATAACTAACCTCTTTTGAGTAGAGATTATTATTATGCTAATAAGAGTTTTGTTGAAATGTTGTTCAATACTAAGAGGGGGGGATGAATCAATATTGCTTCTTTTTCCCGATTTAAATGAGTTCTTTAATTATTAAAATTATTAACCATAACAATTGATCAACAAGAATGTACAATATACAGAATTTAAATGTAACAATCATAAAAATTATATTTTAATTACAAGATACAACTTGTAAGAGACACCAATATCCCTTCTTTTGATCACTAACTCAAGGAGACACCAATCCCTTGTTTTCAAGCACCAACTTGAGGAAGTTGCAACTCCCTGTAGTTCAAGCTCCAACCTATGGAGGACTCCAATCCTTTGTTTTCAAGAAACAACTTGAGGAAACTACAGCTCCCTGTTGTTCAGGATCCAACCTGTAGAGGAATCTAATACTCCCTTGCTCCTCCCTTCTAACCTCACTTCATGTATATGTTTTAGGTGTCGAATTCTTCCTTGGACTCTGCCTCTATTTTGATCTTCTTAATTATCTCTCAGAGACACTTTCCTTTTACCATGATTTATCTATTTATATAGTCTTCCAACAAGTATATGATACTGAAACATTGGGTCTCTTTGTATGAACCAATGTACCTCTTCAATAATGTTCTCATTTATATTGTAATTAAAAATTGGCTTAAATTCAAAAATACTTCAAAATCCCTTGTAAGTTGTTCAACATTTATCCCTTCACTTGCCAAAAATCATTGTAGTTGTAATAGAATGGTTGGGTTCTTTGATCTGAGAGGTTTTATCTTTCAACCTTTTGGATAGAAATTCTAACTGATCTAGGATCCTAGTCGAGATGACTTTCAATATTTTGTTTGGTCGTCAGAATTTGTTTTCATCAAATATGCAAAGTAGTAACCATCATGAACTGTCCAATCATGCTAACTCATTGGGAAAGTATCCTAATCTATAACATAATTACAGGAATTAATTTAGGTTTTTATTGGTCTCTATTTGGTCAAAACTCTTTGAATAACCAGTCTTTGTCGAATCTCTTCATTGCACCTTCGTAAATATAACCTAATGTTATGCCCGAGTTATTTGAGAAATAGTATTGTGGCATTTTCTTATTACCAAGTGACCACACTTATATCCAAGAATCATCCCAACACTTTAACCAATCACAGTTTCATATTTTCATATAACATTGACTTGTGACTAAGAGTGAGCACAAACAGAGATTATTTTGGTGTTTAAACAAATCCATGGTTCGGATTTAATCAACCGTTGAGTGTATGGTCCAGGCTTATATAGGCGCTAATCAAATCGACAGTTGGGTTTTAATCAACGATTGAGTGGACATTCCTCATTAATTTCGCATTTGAAACATGGACTCGAAATAATCCCAATTCAAAACGCGATAACACTTAATGCTAACACGTGGCAAGTTAAATTTCGCATAATGTTACTTCACGTCTTCCCTTGGTAAATAACGTTCGTGCTATTTTAAATGTGAAAATGGATTTGATTCTTCTGATATTACTTATACTCTATCACCATCATCCAATTTGACCATCATTATAGACTTTGATCTTAGTCTATCATCGCTAATTGCTTTTGTTAGTTGGCATGTAGTTTGGGGAGAATGAATCAATTATTCCAGTGATGAGGTTGTGGATAGTCCTACATTCTACCTTAAGAAAGACCTACAATTAAATCCATAGCTTTCTTAGGGAATTTTTTTCCCAAGTAACATATTTCAGTATAAACTTTTGTTGAGACATTGATATGAATACATGGGCATTAATCAAGTTCTCATGTGAGTTTTCTGTGATTTTTATGTCCTTGTTTTGACAATTGGCTTTTCAATGAAGACATGGACTTAATGGAGTAGACACTGAAAACAATTTTAGATATGTTATAGAGGGAAGATGTTTAATCCTATCACCGATCGAAGTTTACTGGTGGCTGATTTTATAATAGTACTAACACAATGATCTGAGGAAACAATTGGTGTCAATGTTGTATTCATTATTTCAGTAGATGGTAAAGACATAGGCATAAAACTAGACAGAGTTATGTGATTGTGTATGAATCCATATTGGAGTAGCCATTTATAATGATGACCATATTGACCCTTGACCCTCTGTGACATCAATGCCAACTCCATGACACCATGTCCAACATTCTCCCCCTTTGGCATTGATGGAAACAAAGTAAAAACCCCATTTTCAATCTTGACTAGGTTTGATTGTTTATTCTCCCCCTTTGACAGCAATGGAAGAAGGGATATTTCTTTGCTACCTCTGAGGTTATGCTCCCCCTGTCTATGTACTGTTTTCTGATGAAGCTTGTGCAATTTAACTGGATATGGAGACTACCCCCAATTTTTGTCTAAGGTTTTCAAAAGTACTTCTGGGAAGAGGTTTTGTGAATATATCTGCAATCTATTATTTATTATTCACATATTCCACTTTAACAATTTTTACAGAAACCTTTCCCTTAAAAAATAAAATTTAACTGGGATATGTTGGGTTTTTTAGTGCATGACAAGATTTTTAGAAAGGTTTATAACACTGGTATTGTCCCAGTTAAGAATAATTGGATGATCATACTTTACTTGTAATTATTCTAGATTTTGTTTCATCCAAATTACTTGAGTGTAGCAGAATGCAGCAGCAATATATTCAGCTTCTACTATAGATAGTGATATGGAGGGTTGATTTTTACTTAGCCATGAAACAAGAAATTTTCCTAGGAATAATGTTCCTCCACTAGTGCTCTTTGTGTCATCAATATTTCCTTCCCAATTTGCATCAGTATATGCAGTTAATGTTCGACAACGTAGGTATTCGAATAAAGGAAAAAACCTTCAGTAACCACTCACACAACCAAATCAGAGATCAACATACCGATGTTTTGACGTGGTAAAACCCCTACGGGGAAACATCCACGACCCCAGCCAATGTAGCCACTTGGAGCATTTTATTAATGAAAAAGAAAAATATTACAGAGAGATTTTACAAGAGAGTTTCTCACAAACGATCATCATCAAATGACTCTTCGTGATCTTTAAATAGAGATCATGTACCAATCGGGTGTTAAGCCATGGATCAATGTTCATTGAGATAGAGGAGAATCTGAACCTTCAGATCACTCTATGTCGGGTGTTGTTCCTGAGTCTGTACTTAAGGCTCAAAAGTACAGTGTCAAGGCATCCGAAAGTATGAAAGGTTGATAAAGGATTATACTAACCTTCGGTATAGGAAACTTAATGAAGGTTTCTACGTTCTCGCTGCCTAGCTTCCCACTGTTCCTGAATAGTAATGTCTTGTTCAATGGCTGCCCATGAACGTTCTAATTCCTCCCGGGTGTTCGCAGTTTTAAGGATTGTGTCGAAGAGATTTAAAGCGATATGTATTTGGTTAGATAATCTGGGTTGAATATTAGGTTGAGTTGCTGCAGGTATAGTCATTGAGGAACAGTACCAATATAGAAATGATTTAACGAGAGAGATTTTATTTGTTGTTTCGATTCAAACGAAGTAAAGAGAAACTTTTGCATGAAAAAATGAAATAAGAATGCAAATGAAGGCCCTTTCTTGTAACTGTATTGTTTTTAGTAAAAATAACATGAGATGAGAGAAAAAAAATTATCTGTAGATAACGCAAATTTCCTATTAGTGGAAAACTCACGTATATGCAGAAGAAGAAATTGACATGAACATGATTGACATAGTGTGAATAAACATAAAATTCTGTAAATGTAAATTGGTCTTACACCCGCTGATAGCTAGTGCAAGGGAAAGACAAGAGACAATTACAAAAAAGATGAAATCCCTACACTATAGTAGTGGTCGTACTAAATTATAGTGACACACATCAATTATGTAGAGAAAAATGAAAAGAAACAAAAAACATAACGAAACAAACTTGCAATACAGTCGTGACAGAATCGAGAATCTTCCAATTTGCTTGTATTAACTTCCTTCATGCAAAAACTCTATTACAATCGATCTCAAAAGGTGCAGCCCGTATCTCTTCTTTTTGTGATGTATTTATACAAAATTTGCATCTCGGTTCAGAAGAGCCAAATTACTCCATCTGTCCGAATCCGTTTTCAAAAAAATGCCAGGTGCTTGTTTTTGCTTAGATTTAATACATATGATACATTTGTCTAAAAAAATGAAATACAAGTTGTGAAGGTTTTGCATTGACAGTTGGGGGGAGAGAAATAACTCCATTTCACCTATTCTATCTTCAAGAAGTGCTAGGTGCTTGTCCTCGCATGGATTCAGTGTACATGATACACTTGTCTACAAACTGGGTCACAAGCTGTGAAGGCTCGGCTTGACAACTGGCTTCGGCAAAATAGCACTCTCGGGCCAACTGTGGAAGCTTATCATCTATTTGTACATTGATGAGTTCAAGAGCGCCGAGTTGTGCACTAGGCTGAATCAAATGTTTGTCGATTTGAGCCGGGTCTACCCTATCCATCCTAGAGATTTCTGCTGAATTCCTCTCATTCTTCTCCTTCATGTCGAGAGAAATCCAATCTGTATTCATCTGTCTCAGCGCCTCTGTGTCGCCTCCAATCTCCATCCCTAACAGCTCACCATTCATGGCATTGCAGGCTTCTGCTAACGAATTTGTCACTTTTTGAGCCTGCTCTTTGCTTAAAGTAATATCATGTTCCCAATTCTTTAACAAGATATTACTCCTAGTTTGTTCGGCAATGGTGAGCCCGGGAGGCCCTGAAAACCTATTGTTAGTTGCTATCACTGCCTCTTGAAAAGCGATCCGAGCAACTTCTATGTTTCTTTCTTTGTTAATCAGATTCTCAGAGATCTGATGTATTAACAAGTAGTCTTCTCGAATCTCTCCTACTTTGTTTAGCAGGCTCTGTTGAGCAAAGGAGATCCGGCTCCGAATATCAGTTGCTCGGGATTTAACGATCTCGATGTCAATCGCCTTACTTTCTGCGACCTCCAGCTGAGCCTGCAACTGTGTAATCATATCCCTCTACTGGCCCGATTACACCTGACCATCTCGGATCGTAGAATTTGCTTGTTCCAGCTTGGTTTTGAGGACTTGGATTTCTTGCTTATTGACCAATCGGGCCAGCTCTATTTCTCCACTCACTTGACTCTTAGCGCTCTCTGCCGCCGAAGCCACCCTGGCTTCAAGAGTCTTGATCAGGCGATTTTTTACTTTGAGCTTCTTCTTTAACATTTCGACCGAGAATTGATTTGCCATCGCATACGCTCCTAGCGTTCCTGCAATTTCCATGGCAAATTCATCTTTCCTTTTATTCATCCCATCGGTCATCACTTTGAATTTTTTAACAGTGGACTCTCCCTCTTGATAAAATTCTCGCTTCACCACAGCTTTCCTCTTTTTGTCAAAGAAGAATTCATTAGGAGGGAGTTCCTCTGCCCTTATAGGTCTCAGTTCTTCACCAAATATCCATCCCTCGCTAACGCCTGCCTGTGTGGACTACAAGGGTGTGACAGAGGTGATGGGTTTCCCGATCTGTTTCGCAGCCTTCCCTGGTGTGCTGAGTGGATCTTGCTCTTTCGGGGGGTCAGAGGTCTTCGTCCCTGCCTCTGGATTCTGAGTTTCTGGTGGGTCTGTGTCTTTTATTTCCACCTCCGGAATATTCTCCTTGGGAGGGCCAGTAGTCTCTTTTTTTGTTTCGGGATTTTCCTCCCACTTAGGACTCTTCTCCTTTTCTGGATTCTTCTCCTGCTCGGGACTCTTCTCCCTTTCGGGATTTTTCTCTGTTTCGGGATTCTTCTCCTACTCAGGATTCTTCTCCTGCTCCCCTTCCTGACGTTTTTCGGGGTTAGAGGTTTGCCCCTCAGAACTTTCGGCCTCTTTTTCTTTATCCTTGGAAAGTCCCAAACCTCCCAGCACCACGGGGAGACATCGTTTCCTATGCTCCTGAAATTTTAAAAATGAGGCCCTGTCTTCGGGTGCTAGGGATCTGATTCGAAATTGCACCTCCGAATAGGACCTCGCCCCTCGGAAAACATCATCTGAGGGTGAACATTCATGCTCAAACCTCTTTAATCCACAATTTCCCAAATGAGTGCTTACAATTCCCTAAGGATCATGCTTTTTGTACTCAATAGAGACTAAGCTCAAGTCTTCTATGGCTGCAGCCTCAGCCTTAGCATGTCTGAAATCTAATAAGGAATAGGAATTTAGCCGAACAGGGAAAAAAGACCATACCTTCTTTGATGACGCTTTGAGCTCTTTGCTCACTCCGTCGATTACTGTTTGTCGAGCAATCTCACGACAGGCCATCTTGTCTGGGATGAACAGTGGTAGTGCCAGAGGAGGAACAGCAGCTCTGAACACTCTAAAATAGGAGAATTCTTCCTCCACGTACTAGTCCGCGATACGGCTCAGATTCGCAACAATGCTATCTGAGATGCAGGGTGGAAAAAGACCAAAAATGGTGACGTGCAGGGGCACCATCACCCAATTGAAAATCTCATAAATAAACTTATTTGCGTTATTTTCCCACAGCTTATCGTGGTACTCATGTACAGTCTTCTCATGGGTTGGACTCCAAGCCCAATTCATTAAATGGAAATGCATCATGGAGCATATTGCGTCCATGATATACGTGGACATGAAGAATCCGGATGGTTTTCCGGCTGCTTTTTGCTCCCGGTACTCGGTGACCCTGTTGAACAAACTATCGGAGAGCATTTTTTCCCAATTGAATGAGGAACCTTCTGCTACCCGAAAGATGAGAGGTACCCATTGGATGTAAAAATGTGCGGTATCCTCCCATCCGAAAAGCCGACAAGTCATCATCACCACATACATAAACTGTGGCTCCAACGAAGAAATCAAATACACACCCTTGTCGTTCGCTCTGAATGTCGCAGAACACGACACCCAATCTTTTATCAAGCCTGGCATGGTTTTTTCGTATTCTTCGCACTCTTTCTTTTTGAAGTCCACCAGGAATTCTTTGCCATATGTGTATTCAGAAGTTGTTGGGAGCTTATACATAGACTGGATATGCTCCGGCCTAAAAGTCCCGATCATGGCCTGTCGGTCATTTACGATAGTCCTGGAGGGCAGGTCGATGTGATCCAATGCCCATCGGATCATGTCGTAGTATGGGAGCAACCGAGGTCTGGTCGCAACCAGGTGCATTCCTGACTGAACAATTGTCTTGTACTTAGTGTTCAGGTCGTCCTTCACAATATCATTGTTATCGTCATCAGAGTCTGAATAGTTTACCAGCTCAGATTGTAGAATGTCTGAAATAAACGACTAGGTGGGTACTGAGCCACCCGTCCGAGGCGAAGTATCTGAGACGTTGTCCAGACCCTGTGCTGCAACCTCGACATTTGCTTTCGCTGCTCTCCTTGGTGCCATAGCTGAAGCTTGCTTTTTTTCTCTTCTGCAGTAGACCTGTGTATACATGCGGAAATGAGTTTCCTCGAAGAAAAGTGAGTTCTATGCGCTTAATATAAATGTTGAAAATAGAATGAAAATTCTCGCATATATTTGAAAATCTTGTACGTTTGAAATAATTCTGTCAAATCGCAAATAAAACCAAATTTATTATATAAATCTGATCTTATTTATTCGTAGATTTACCCTAAATCTTCATTAATGTCACTAATGTTTGACGTCTTGACAGGCAGTCAGGTTATGGAGCAAGCAGCTACATCGTGAAGTGTGCAAACCTCGATGCGCAAGACGAATCTCATTTAAATTTAAAAAATCAAATCTTATGGACTTAAATCATTTCCTCGCTTTTTGCTGCATCGTGAATTTCCCTTTAACATTCTGACTTTACAACTCGCGAGACTGCGAGTGCCGATTTAACGTAATTAACAATAACCATGATTTGACACATCCTTAATTATATAATTAACTTAATCGCCATATCGCGACTCGGGAATTCGAGGACAAGTTTTTGGGAAAATGATATGCCGAGTCGCGATATCGCGATGTAGCGATAATTAAGGTTCGAATTAAGAGAAGGAAATCTTAGATTAGGCAACTAATTAATCTTGCCATAATCATGTCGCAACTTTGTGAATCGGGGTTTTGGACACTTTAACTTTGTGAAAGAAAGTGTTGAGTGGCGATGTGCCGAGAACTAAAACTAACCATGATTAGTTTTTTACCTTTAGTTCTCAACCAAGGTTCTCACAAAAGTTATCGTGTTCTCAGCTAACAGGGCTGTAAGGACAAAAACTTGGGTTCGACTAGTGTCGAGGCGCGAAATACCGATGATGTCTAATAAAGGGTTAAAGGTTTTACCATAGTCAATGCCTTGGGTGAAAAATTTGAAAAACGAGTTCGCAGTTTTGCGACTCGGGACTTGCGAATTCAAACATTAAAGTGTCCGACTTGCGATATCTGACTTGCGATATTCCAAAATAAAACAAAAAAGCAAACATACTTGCGAAAAATGGATCTTTTCTTTTGAAAGTAAAAAAGCATTGCTATTCAGGCGACAAGATTTCAGAGTCTTATGATTTCGAAAGAAAAAGAAAAACAACTTTAGATCTCAAGTATCAAACGTTGAAAATTGCGCAAGGTGAAAAAACAAGGGCGGCTCCAACATCGGGAACATATCATGACCGTCGAATTTCCTAACTACAAATGCAACAAATGCATACTAATGCATACTAAAGAAACACACTTTTACCTAACGACACATTAGACCAAGTAGATCTTAACTAAGTCCTAAGTGTCTAAATATCCTAACATCCCCCTTGAAAAACAACTTGGGATAGGATTGAAGGATTTACAATATTGACACAATAGGAGAAGGAAGGAGGCATTAGAGCCTATCCCCCCTTGATGACAACTTCATGAACTCCTGACATAGATAGAAGTTTGGAAAAATTCTCTTCTGTAAGAGACTTTGTAAAAATGTTTGCAACTTGATCTTCTATAGGGAAAAAGAGAACTTCAATAACTTGATCATGAATGAGCTTTCTGATGGAGTGCATGTGTAGATCGATGTTTTTTTTGCGTTTATGTTGAAATGGGTCTTTATTGAGCTTGATGGCACTCTAATTCTTGCACCAAAGGTTGGTTGGATGCTGCTACTATAATCCAAACTCTTAAAGGATTTGTCGAAGCCACAAGGATTCTTGACTTGCATTTACCGCTGCTCGGTACTCTGCTTCTGCTACAGAAAGTGAAATAGCCTATTGTTTCTTACAAGCCCAAGTGACAGGTCCTGAACCAAGGCTGAAAAAATAACCTGCAATAGACTTATGATCAGTAGGGTCACCGACCCAATCTGAATCAGTGAAACCAACCAATAAAGGAGTCCCCCCTGAACTGTAATGTATATCGAACTGAACATTACCACGAACATAGTGAAATATTATTTTAGTTACTTTCCAATGGATTTCATGGGGTGTTTTCATATACCAACCAACAAGACCAACAACAAAGGAAAGATCAGGACAGGTGTGAGTCAAGTATAAGAGGCTACCAACTAACTAACGGTACAGAGGGGCATCAACTTTGGGAGAAGTACAGGTGGTAGTAAGCTTGACTCTAGACTAGAAGGGAGAAGGGTTTGGCTTACAATCATCCATGTGAAAGAAATGAAGAAGATCACAAGAATACTTAGACTGGGAAAGCAAAATTCCTTCATTGGTTTGCAAAACTTGGAGGCTAGGGAAAAAGTGAAAAAATCCTAAGTCTTCCCTTTCAAATTTCTTCTTAAGGCTAGTTTTCACATGGTTTAAAGGTTTTGAGTCACTACCAGTA
>CBVK0101856675.1:0-14718 GCA_900067695.1 Picea abies | reverse complement strand
GTGTAGTGCAGTAACTTGTAAAATTATTGTTCACATATTCGCCTCCATTAACTGTTCTTAACCTTTGAATTTTATGTCCATATTTCTTTTCTGCAAGGACCTTGTAGGCCAAAAACTTGTCAAAAACTTTGCTCTTAAGTTTTAAGAAGTAAACCCAAGTACGTCTGGAAAAGTCATCAACAAAAGTTAAGAAATACTTGCACCCAGAAAAAGAAGGCGTAGAAAGTGGACCACACAAATCACTGTGAACAAGTTGCAAAGGACCCAAGGCATGCCAAGAGGCATGTTTGTCAAAATTGTCCCAATGATTTTTGTCAAGAACACAACCAGCACAAACACCATCTCTTCATGAAATGGGAGGAAGACCAGTCACCATCTGTTGATTACATAGTTGTTGCAATGAGCGATAGTTTAGATGACCAAACCACTCATGCCAAAGTTTGTTCAAGTCATCACTATGAGCAACAAAAACTGATGAAAAAGATGATGACCCAAAGTTGTCAAACTTGTACAACTTGGTAATATTATCATCAATTCCAATTGCAAGAACATGCTTAAGATCTTTTAGATCCTTGATTACAACTTGGTGAGGTGAAAACTCTATGATTTTACCTTCACCTGAATGAGTGATTTGATATATGGATAGAAGGTTGCAAGAAATACTTGGAACACATAATACATTATTGAAATGACCATTATCTACTTGAACTACTCCAGATCCCACAACACTAAGAGATCTATCATCACCAAAAAATATTTTCTTGTTGTTACATTCATTTAGAGCAGAAAATATGTCTTTATCCTTATCCATATGATAATATGCTCCAGCATCAATAAGCCACTCATCAGAAGAAGAAGTAGTAGTTGTATTGAAGGCGAAACCAGAAGTAGAAAGTGCATGTCCATGAGAAGAAGATGAAGTAGTAGAATCAATATTGATTTTTTATGTCTTCATTGTTGCTTCTAAAGATGCCATCTTCTTGAAACATTTGGACTCATCATGACCATATTTATCCCAAAAGTTGCAATGTCTGTCAGTCTTCTTATTTTTATATTTTGATCCTTTATCACCATTAGGAGTTGAAGTCGTCTAAATGGGTTTGGGGCCCTTATGTTTCTTGTTGTTGTAGAGAGGATGTTTCTTCTTGGGATTCTTGGGTTTATCTTTTTGTTGGGCGACTAAGAGTATGTTTGAGGTACCTGCAGTGATGATCACTCCAAGTTGTACAAGATTATCTTCCTCTCTAATCAAAGCAAAAAAAAAGGACTCAAGAGTGGGTTTTGATAAGCTTTCCCTAGAGCCTCTCTCATGGCATAAAAGGTAGATACAAACACATAATATGCACTACCTAGCTTAGAAAGAATAAGATATATGTAATTCTCTTCCTCCATCTTTATCTCACATTCTTCACATATAATTCTGATTGTTTTAAACTTAGATAGATAGTCTCCAATGCAAGAAAAAATACTTGGAATTAAAGTCAATACTTGATTTTCTAATTGTTGTGCTTGAATAATATTGAGTTTACCAAACACAGATTCAATCTTTTCACAAGCTTCATCGGGGTCATCAATTTCTTTAAGGTGGAACCTTAAATTAGGAGAGATGGACATTCTGATTAGTCCACGTGCTTCGTCACTCCTATTATCCCATTTTAATTTCTTATCAGTATCAGTGGGTTCATTTTTCTTTCCCAAGGTAATCTGGTACAAGCATTTACTTCTTAATAAATCCTCCATATGAGATTTCCATTAGAAGTAGTTGGTGTTGGTAAGAAAAATATTACTGGAAGAAGTCATATCAAATATGTAGATAATATGGATTTAAAAACTGAAACTAATAATTTGGATGGAAATATCTCGAAAAATTAGGTGGTTTTTAAAAAAAGGGCAATAAAAACGGACTTTGGATGTGAAAGTTATGCCCTTTTTTAAAAAGGCATAAACAGTAACCAAAAAACCATGTGGTGATGTAAGTTGCTTTATGAAGTGACCCAATTTTATAAAAAGAAGTGGGGATTACTTTTACAATGAAGTTACTTTATAAAATAAAAGCCACATGCAAAATAAATAACTCTAAAATAAAATAATAAAGCTACTTATAGTGATTCACTTTTATACTTGAAGTGAAATACATTGTACAATTAAGCATGAACTTTTTCAAAAAAGGTAACAAAAAAAGAGACTTGAACTCAAAACCTCTTAATTAATACGGAAAATTTTAACCAAATGGGCTAGCAAAACATATCGTATTGTTTAGCAAGAGTGTTGTTGTTGTAAAAAAAACCTCTTTTCACACAAGAAAAAAATTTCGCTTCTCGATGACAACAAGGGTTAGATCTTGGTTAGCTTACCTAGAAAATGTACATTTTCCAATATGTTTATGATTTGTCGAGATCGCACAGGACACGAGTAAAAGAGAATACACATATCTAAAAGAGTATCAATCCGGAAAAAAATAATATAAAACCAAAATAATACTCTGTAAAAATTTAAAAATGGCGTATTCAAGCTTTATACCTCTGTATCTGACTGAAATGGTCGTATCTTGGGAAAAAAAAACCTTTTTGAGTGAAACAAAAAGTGAACCTGACTGAAATGAGTTCTATGGACGCAATGGAATAGTCCTCTCAGCCCATAAATGTATGGAAATGGAATAAAATGGAGATGAGTCAACTCAGCTTCACGATCTCGATCTACAACAGGAGCGGGTCTTCAAACTGGCTCTGATACCATGTTCGACAACACACATATTCCAACAGAGGATGAAAACCTTCAATAACCACTCACAAAAATAGATCAAATATCAACACACCAATGTTTTGACATGGTAAAACCCCTACATGGAAACATCCATGGCCCCAGCCAACACGGCCACTTGGAGCAGTTTATTAATGCAAAATAAAAACATTACAGAGAGATTTTACAAGAGATTTTCTCACAATCAATCATCGGTAAATGACCCTCCATTCTCTTTAAATAGAGATCATGGACCAATCGGGTGTCAAGCCATGGATCAATGGTCTTTAATATCGAGGAGAATATGAGTCATCGGATCACTCTGTGTCGGGAACATATCGTGGTCGGTGGATTTCCTAACTACAAATGCATACTAATGCATACTAAAGAAACACACTTTTACCTNNTGCATACTAATGCATACTAAAGAAACACACTTTTACCTAACGACACATTATACCAAGTAGATCTTAACTAACTCTTAAGTGTCTAAATATCCTAACAGTTAATGTGAAGTCTTTCATTTTTTGATACCATAATCCAAAATCCAAGGTGCCTTTGAAGTATCTAAAAATCCTTTTAACTTCCTTCATATGAGTTTCTTTACATGAAGATTGAAATATGGCCACTAAACCTACACCTTCCATGATAACTAGTCTTCTTGTTGTTGCATATAATAGGCTACCAATCATTGATCTATACATGGTTTGGTCTACTTCTAGTGATTCATCATCTTTTCTTAGTTTTCATCCCGTAATCATAAAAGTGCTCATAGGTTTGCAATATTCCATTTGAAATTTCCTCAACTCTACTTCTAGTGATTCATCATCTTTTCTTAGTTTTCATCGCGTAATCATAAGAGTGTTCATAGGTTTGCAATATTCCATTTGAAATTTCCTCAACATTTCTTTAATGTATTTGGTTTGAGATATGAATATGCCTTTGTCTGATTGTGATACTTGTAATCCTAAGAAGAATATTAGTTCACCAATCATTGGCATTTCGAATTCTTTTTGCATTTCTATAGCAAATTGCTTTCTTAGAGGGTTAAAATTACTTTTGAAGATGATATCATTCACATATACTACAACAATAATCATATTCTAATTTTCAATTTTAGTGTAAATATTGTTGTCAGTAGCTCCTTTTTTGTATCCTTGTTGTTGTAGATGATTATCAAGTCTTGAAAACCATGCTTTGGGAGCTTCTTTGAGACCATACAATTCTTTATTTAATTTACAAACATAGTCTTGATTCTCTGATAACATAAATCCTTCAAGTTGTTCGATATAAACTTCTTCCTCTAAATTTCCATTTAAGAATGTTGATTTAACATCCATTTGATATATTTTAAAGTTTTTAAAGTATGCAAATTCGAAGAACATTTTGATAGCTTCTAATCTGGCTACTGGGGAAAATGTTTCCTCAAATTCAATCCCTTCTACTTGAGTATATCCTTTGCACACCAATCTTTATTTATTCCTTATAACTTGATCATCTTCATTAACTTTATTTTTTTAAATCCATTTGGTCCCTACCACATTTTCATTTTTGGTCTTGGGACAAGCTCCCAAGTCTAATTTTTCTCTATTTGATCAAGATATTCATTCATTGCTTTGATCCAGTCTTCATCTTTGTTGTCCTCTGCAAATGTTTTGGGTTCTATTAGGGAGAGCATTGTTTGTTCTGATTCATATGTTATCCTTCTTCTTGTTTCAACTCCAGCACTTTTGTTGCCTATTATTTGAATTTCAAGATGATTTCTTTGTACTCTCCTTGATGGTTCTTTTGAATCTTTCTTGGTGATTCTTCCTCTTCCTTTTCTTCTTCACTTTTTGATTCATCCTCTTATATTTCTTCAATTTCTTTTTCATCGTCATCATTTCTTCTCCTTTCATCAAATAGTGAATTATCTTGAGATTTGATTCTTCTTGATTTTAGATCATCCACTTTTACATTTGCACTTTCCAAAATTTTGTGCGGCCTCAGGTTATAGCATCTATAGGCATTTTTGTTGGATGAGTAACCAATAAATATGCCTTCATCTGATCTAGAATCAAATTTTCCTATGTTTTCGTCATCTCTCTTAATATAGAATTTGCTCCCAAATACTTTGAAATGTTTGACTGATGTTGGTCTGCCAAATCACAACCCATATGGTTCCTTATCATGATTAACTCTAAGTTGTGCTTTGTTAAGTGTGTAAATTGTTGTATACATTGCTTCTCTCCAATATATATCTGGGAGTTTGGATTCATTTAACATAGTTTTGGATACTTCTTGAACAGTTCTATTTTTCCCCTCAGCAACTCCATTTTGTTGAGGAGTTCTCAGAGCTGAAAAGTGTCTTTTAATTCCATGAGTTTCACAAAATTTGTTGAACTCATTTGAGGTAAATCCCCTCCATTGTCTGATCTTAGGCACACTATTTTGAGATCATTCTCATTTTCAACATGTGCTTTGAATACTTTAAATTTTTCGAATGCTTCTAATTTCTCTTTGAGAAAGGATACCCAGGTCATTCTAGTATAGTCATCAATGAATAAAATGAAGTAATGTTCACCTTGTATGTTTTTAGTTCTTGTTGGTCCACAGAGGTCAGTATGAACAATTTCTAATGGTTTTGATGTAGATTATTGTTTTGTCTTGAATCTTACTTTTGTTTGTTTTCCATGTTGACAGTGCTTACAAACAGAGTTTTAAGGTTTTATAATCTTTGGCATATCTTTCACAGGTTATTTTTTACTAAATTTTATCAAATTATCAAATCTTATGGGTCTCATTCTTATGTGCCATAGCCAACTTTGATCTATTTGGCTCATGCATTATTTCTCTTCTTCTTCTATGTTTAATATATATACATCACTTGGTGTCCTTGATGCAACAACCACTAATTTTCTTGAGACTTATTTTCTAATCTCACATTTTTTAGAGTCAAATATGACTATGTGTCCTTGATCACATGTTTGGCTCACACTAAGGAGATTAGGCTTCAAATTTTCAACTAATAGTACATTTTCTACTTTAGCTTTGTTATTTCCCAGACTAATTGTACCCTTTCCAAGTATCATGGCAGAGACATCATCTCCAAAAGTAACCCTTCCTTTTTCTTTTATTTTCAAACTAAGGAATTTGTATTGATCCCATGTCATATGATTTGAACATCCACTGTCAACATACCATTGGATTCTTCTTTTTTAGCATATAAGTCTACCTTACACTTTGTCTCCTTTTCTTTCCATTTCTTTTTATGCTTTTCTTCTTGAATGTTGGAAGTCTTCATGAGATGCTTTGGTAGTCTACAATCACTAGCTTTATGACCATCATTGTTGCATTTGTAGCATTCAACATTGTAATCTTGTAATGGAGAGAATGAATTATAGTTTCTATTCTCTTGATTATTATTATTCTTGTTGTTCTTATAACCATATTTTTGACACTTTTATGATTGTTCTTTCCATAAGATCTACAATGTAATGCTTTATGCCCAAAATTATTGCAAGAGAAGCAATAGCCAAGAAAGAGATGTTGATACCTTTTGGGGGGATTTATTCTTGTAGTTGTATTCCTTCTATATTAATTTTATTTTGAAGGGAGGGAAATTTTTTGTTGATTAGAATCAATCTTTATTTTGCTTTCTTCCTTCTTGAAAGAGATCTGAAAGGCAGTTGCATAACTTTTTGGATTTTTATCAGTTTCCTGAGATGTAGAGTTATATCCTTTGTTATATTTATTTTGATCATAAAACAATCATGCCTTATTGCTTGATGATCTTTGATTGTTAAGAATATCATCCAAGATTTTTGAACTGTTTTCAAATCTTGATTGGTTGGTTCCTTTATCAAGTTTCCTTTTTAGAAAAGCAATTCCAGTCTCTAGTTTTTCATAGTCTTGTTGTTTTTCATTGAGTTGTTTACTTATGACCTCTTTAATTCTTTTAGCTTGTTGGAGTTGAGTCTTCAAGTCATTGATGATTTGTTCTGATTCCTTGATGGTTTTTTAAACTTCATTTTCTCTTGATTTTTGTTCTTCTTCATATTCTAATAATTGTTCTCCTAATGATTTATTCTTCCTTTTATATTTTCTCATTTATTCAAGAGAACTAATAAGTTCTTCTTCAAGGTATACCTCTCCTTCAACTTCAGATTTTCCTTCATTTCCAATATTATCATCAACAACATTATTTTTAGTTTCTATGCCCATAAATAAAAGTTGTGTCTCATCATCTTCACTCATGTTAGATGAACTATTATCTTCTTTGGAGTAATTTTTTTTTTCTTGTAGAATTTCTTCTTATTTACATTTTTTCTCTTTTTAGGTTCTTTATGGATATAAGTTTCTTCATAATCACTATCCTTCTGCTTGGGATAGGGATATTTGGAGACAAAATGCCCAATTTTGCCACATTTGAAACATTTGATAGGTAACTTCCCTTTGTATTTTCCAGACCCTTTCTTGAGTTTACTTATAAAGTTAGCCTATTATTCATTTGATATGTCTAAGTGATTTTCATTTGTCACATGATCATGGTTCTTTTTTTCTTTTGATTCTTTAAAGGTTGTTTCCCCTTTTGATAGTCTTTCTTGTCCTGTTTTCATTTCATAAGCTATAAGAATCCCATGAAATTCATCCATTGTAAGTTTGTCAAGGTATTCTTGATCTTCCAAGGTAGATACCTTGGCATCATATCTCATTGGTAATGATCTCGACACCTTTTGAACAATAATTATGTCTTTTAACTCTTCTCCCAGTGTTATGATTGAATTGACAATTTCATCCACTCTTTGAAAATATTCTGCAATGTTTTCTTCCTCTTTCATTTTCATACTTTTAAAGTACCCTCTTTATGTTTGAAGTTTTTCTTGCTTAAATTTTCCATCTCCTTCATAGATGATTCTAAGTTTGTCCCAAATTTATTTTTTTGATTTACAATGCATCACTTTTACAAATATAGAGTTTGTTAATCCACCCAGAATTGCATTAACAACCCTTGAATTATCATTGCAGAGTTTCTTTGCAGTAGCATCTGAAGGTGCAGTATTTGGTGTAGTGTAACCATTTACCACATATAACCAAACATCACAACCAAGGGATATTAGATAAATTTTCATCCTTTTACTCCAAAATGCATAATCGTTTCCTTTGAACAATGGTGCTCTGCTAGAGGACTTTCCTTCTTATTGATCCATTGTGATTTCTCAGCATCTGCCTTCCAGTGATTAGATTGCGATGAAGGAACCCACTCTGATACCAATTGTTGAAATGTTGTTCAATACTGAGAGGGGAGGGTGAATCAATATTGCTTCTTTTTTTCCAATTTTAATCAATTCTTTAATTATTAAAATTATTAACCATAACAATTGATCAAAAAGAATCTAAAATATACATAATTTAAATGTAACAAGCATAAATATTATATTTCAATTATAAGCTACAACTTGTAGGAGACACCAATCTCCCTTCTTTTGAGCACCAACCCAAAGAGACACCAATCCCATGTTTTCAAGCACCAACTTGAGGAAGATGCAACTCCCTGTAGTTCAGGATCCAACCTATAGAGGACTCCAATCCTTTGTTTTCAAGCAACAAATTGAGGAAGTTGCAACTCTCTATTGTTTAGGCTCCAACCTGTAGAGGAATCTAATCCTCCCTTCCACCCTCACTTCATATATATGTTTCAGGTGTCCAATTCTTCCTTGGACTCAACCTCTGTTTTGATCTTTTGAATTATCTCTCAGAGAGACTTTCCTTTTACCATGATTTATCTATTTATATAGTCTTCCAACAGGTATATGATACTGAAACATTATGTCTCTTTGTATGAACCAATGTACCTCTTCAATAATGTTGTCATTTCTATTGTAATTACAAATAAGATTTAATTCAAAAATACTTCAAAATCCCTTGTAAGTTGTTCAAAATGTATCCCTTCACTTGCCAAAACTCCTTGTAGGAGTAATGGAATGGTTGGGTGATTTTCAGGAACCCATGGTTTCCTGGACTCTATGGCCTCCTTCAAAGAGTGCCTTTTACAGGAACTCATGGTTCCCTGGCCTCCTTCATGGAGTGCCTTTTCCAAGAACCCATGGTTCCCTAGCCTCCTTCAAGGAGTGTCTTTTTTGGGAACCCATGGTTCCTCGACCTCCTTCAAGGAGTTCCTTTTCTGGGAACACAAGGTTCCTTGACCTCCTTTAGGGAGTGCCTTTTTTTGGTAACCCATGATTCCCTGGATTTCTTCGGGGAGTTCCTATTATCGGATAAATTGGTAGGTGTGGACACTAACAGATCTCCCTAGATCCACCTGGATCTAGAACAAAACAAGACAAGACATGACTCTTTCCCTAAGTTTTGACCATTGAATTAGCTAGTAGGAAGGAACAAGTAACATACCTTTATATCGCTTCCTAGGGTCTCTGTTGCTCCCGCTTCGCTCCAGTGCTCTCGTGAGGTCAAGACCAAGACAACACAAACCAACCAAAGTGAAGATAGCAAAATATATTCAATTGTCAACTTATGTGTATGATCAAGGAATTACACAATAAAGTGAGAATAGCTTTATGGGAAAGGGACATGCCACTATATCATATTGATTGAAAGTAAATATTACAACCTGATCACCATGATGTCACAAGATTCCTTTCAATGGCTCTTGGCTCCAACACACACACTTGCTCAATCCTTGCATGAAGAAGATCAAAACCTCTTGATAGGCTTGCTAGAGTCTTCAAGCTCCTGTTCAAGCTAAGTCCTTCACACAATTATTTCACCAATTCTCCAATGAATCTTGCTTAACCTTTTCCATGAGAAATCCCTCAATATATAGGAGAGAATGAGATGGTTACTTAGATAAGAATGATCCCAAAATATCAGGGAATCCAGTACAAGGATAACCATTCGAATGCCAACCCATTCTTCTAGAAGATTCCCTTCTAGAACCATCGAGAATTCATATTTTTCCATGCTTTAGAACAAGTTCCCACCCTAGCTATTCAACACAGTGCGAGAAGTTCGCACTCTGGCTTAAGGTAGCCTGCAAGAATGGGTCATTCTCGCACCCTAATATATTAGCAGCCTGCGAACCCTCTTCAAAAGTGAGTTTTGTGGGAAGAGATGAAGAAATTTTTTTCAGGAGAAAGTTCTTATGAAGAGCCTAAGTACACCATCATTAATACACCATCATGATGACCAAAATCATGGGTAACAGAATGCCCC
This sequence comes from Picea abies, assembly GCA_900067695.1. Lineage (NCBI taxonomy): Eukaryota > Viridiplantae > Streptophyta > Pinopsida > Pinales > Pinaceae > Picea > Picea abies. The sequence continues at coordinate 4,767 of CBVK0101856675.1, read as the reverse complement.
CCAAAGTATGAGGTTGGAATCAGTGACAGCTGAAAGAATTTGTAAGCTTCATGTGTGTGTCGGAAACCAGGAGCACACCTAATCAGAAACCTGTGAACAACCAAGCATATGCAGAATATCATATATATTAATTCTGAGGTAGGCATTCCCATACTCAGATCACAGACTGATGACATTGTAGACATGGGTCATGGCCACCAATCATACACTGTGGATCCATGCCGTCAAAATATAGCATAGCCACCGGGAATACACTGTGGATCTATGCGAAAAAATTCAAATTGAGACAACATAGCCACGAGACATACACAGTGGATATATGTGTCGCAGATTATACATATTCCATCACAACCTGGACAAAAAGATGATTCCAGGGTCTTCAATATCGTCGCCCAAAAAGTACGAATCTAACCATGTGATTACATGTGTCAAAGTCGAACATGGTAGAAACCACTTGATTACCGGTCATTGATGAAACCATTAACAAGTGCGAGGGAAATCACCATTGATGTCAATGACTCCTAAGGTACACTAGTACAATCCATTGAATGTGAATGAATGAGTTGAAGTTGAACATCCGATGGAATCTTTCGATCAGGGGTCAATGATGTAAACCCACTGTCGAAAGCGAGGAAACCTGCCATTGAGGCATGCAAGCTCCAAGGTACCAAATAATTTCTAAGTCTTGATTCCGGATAATGAGCTGAAGACGACGGAACAAAACTCATCACAGGAGGGCCTTGATGTATCCCCCATCAATGACACGAAATGAGTAACAGATTTGAAGGTGAAACGGAGTATGATGTAAGTTGGACTGGACACAGGGAAGGCCGACACGGAGAGAATGGACAACTGTAGATGGCCGACTCAATAGAGGTTTCAGATGGAATTCTCTTGAACATATGAATGACACGACCAATGATTTGGCAGCATTGACTCAAAGACGACACAGGGAATGACCTTGTAGAAAATCGAATGAGAGACAAATGGATTTTCCAAACCGGCTTCAAATGATGAATAGGGGGTGTCATGTTCAAGAGTGACACTTACTACCAATCAATACGAAGATGATAACATATCCCTTTCCCAAATTTTTCCCCACCATTTCTGGCGAGTACCTCTTTATTTTTACGCAAGCTTGAGGAGGATAACATATGCTTGTTGATATAAGCTTATCCTTCGGATAAGTCCTTCAGAGTATGTTTAACGAACCCTAAGAAGGAGTGGTTCAGTCCCATCACGGGTCTGTCGATGTTTGTTTAACAAGTCCAAACATAGAAAACTCGAAGGTTTTTCATGATTATAGAGTCAGAAAAAACACTTAAAAGAGAACTCTCTCAGTTCCTTTTTCATAAAAAAAGTCTGATGAGACCGAAAAAGAGATAAATTATCGCTCACCAGTGTTTTCTTCAAATACTTTATCGAGCGTGAAAATAGCAAGGTCGCTCGGCTATCTTTTCATGTTTAGAGAGTCTGAAAAGATCTTAAAGAGGACTCCAGGGGGGTTCCTTTTTCATATAACCTTGTTGAGCTCGAAAAAGTGATAAAAGTATGCTCGATCGCATTCTCATGTATTTTCGAGCGTGAGAACGGACAAAGACCACGCTCGAGGTTTTATACAAAAACCATAAAAAACAATCAAAACATGGACAAAAAAAGAAAAATTATGTCTGCATCCCTGTATATGAACATCGAAGTCATTACGCCTACAAAAGTTACACTCAAAAGGACATCAGGGATTAGGGTTTAATAGATAAATAATCATAAAAAACCAAATAACATGGTAAAAGTAAATATAAAGGAGTAAAATTTTTTTTACCATATCATTTTCACTTTTCCATTATTTGAGCTCAAAAACCCCTCTTTTACCCTCGAAGTTCGGCGTCATATTGCGGGAGTTACGAGTGTCCATTCGTCGAGCCGTCAGTGAAAGTGAGGTAGGCTCTTTGTCTTCTACTCTTTCATGGTTTAATTTTGCATTTTCATTGGTTAAAATTCATTTTTTTAGTTGATTTTATGAGCCCTACTTGCACTCGTCTAGTCTCGCAGGTGGGATACATGGGACCTACGAGAATGGGTAATTCTCACAGGTGAGCCCACAGCAGCCTGCGAGGTTCTCACACTGTGCCCAAAGGGCACCTGCAAGAACCGCAAAGCACAAAATTTTTTGAAGAATTTACTCAATGAAAGAGAACCAATTCATGAATAGAGTTGCTAATCCCCCTTTTGTGCTTCTTATGCAGATAATTGGCCATCAAAATGGTTCTTGAATGGTGCGAAAGGGAGAATGAAGAAGACAATACTATTGTCGGAAATCATCCACCCACTATTGTTTCTTTAAGAAACTGTGGCCTTCTGAAGTACTTTCGTATCCTAGGCATGAGGGCCCAAGTCAGGTTATTAGAGTACCTAGTGCATATGTGGGATCCCGATCAGCAGGTATTTCATGTGGGGGTCCACACACTATCCTTAGATATTGAGGACATTTACTTTTTGACTGGACTGTCATGGCGGGGGTACCATGTGAGCCTGACTGGTAGCAGAGGTGGTGGGTTTCCCATGAGTGAGTATTGTCGTTTACACTGTGTTCCCGAGGCAGAGAGGAAGAAAGGAAAAGTATCTATTTGGGGGGTACGTGATTTGACCCTCCATACTATCTTGTTCACCATATCTCGAATGGCGGGGAGCTCCGCTCCTCACATGGCACTATAGAGTTACTTCCAGTATGAGATAGAGTGTACTGAACCTCGGGTTTTCAACTAGGTAGATGCAGTGCTTCGTAGTATGAAAAAGCAGTTAACTAAATGCAGACGAGGCGACCTGAAGCAATTTGGGTATGGATCTTTGTTAGTGTCCTTCTTCCTTGAGAGGGTTCCATTACTGAGGCTACAGGTTGAGTGGAATCTGTCAGCTCCTACAGATCCAAGAATGCTGAGATGGTGTCGGCTGATGGCCCGACACATAGCTGGACCAGTCATCAAGTATGATGATACCTTTTTTGATTGGCTTCGACCATAGATGTTGATGGTCGATGCTTACGCTTATGTCGGGTTGGATTTCTAAGGAGATCCAGACTTAGTCCTACCAGAGGACGCTCAGTGGGGGGAACTTGGTAAGAAGTACACACATTTTTTCCTTTTTAAATGTTTTTTGTGAATTTTTATCATATGCAAATGTTTTTTATATGTTCGTTCAAATACTAAATACAAAATTCATTTTTGACACAGATGTTGGACCTTACCGACCTCCTGGTACTTCTCCCATTCAGCGGCGAGGAGAGGTAGCACCATTGCCACAATAAACTGAGGATTATCAAGTAGTGGAACAAAACCTGGAGGGCTTGACCACAGATATTCCAGACATGCCTCTTGGAGAGGTTCCACGACGCGATCAGTGTCATACTGTAGGAGTGTCAGAGTCCATGAGTCGACTGCTCCGTAGAGTTGCCCGGTAAGTCATTTGTTACCGTGAACGTCATCCATGACATCACTTTGTATAAGCTATGAGCTTCAGATTTTGACATTTTGGTCTTCGGACAAAAAGTTTTGTAAAAAAACTCTTTTGATCATTATATATACAGACGGCTTCTACCGTTTTAACATGTGTTGTGTGAAAAATGATGTGATTAATTTATAAATGATTCAAATGTCTGTCTAATACATAGTTAGCCAATGCATCAGTTAATGTATTTAGACATCTAGGAATATGTTGATATTCAATATAATCAAAATAATGTTCCAAGAGGCGAATTCACAAATACACCTGTAACAAAGTAGGACTTCGGATAGTATAGACATTACTTAACTGTAGTACTACAAGTTGCAAATTGAGTCGCACAACCAAATGACGAATTCCAAGTGAGATAGCATCAACCAATAATTCGATAACGGTGCTATACTCTACAATATTGTTGGTCGCACGGCCAAGACACACACCTTGTAAGGATACAAGTTCATTTGTAGGGGTGTAAATTGCCCATGCAGCGGAAGCAAGGTTCTGAGTACTACGGCTAGCGCCATCAATGAAGCCAATATAGGGTAGCGAAGACTCTGACATCTGGAAATCAAACACAATGTCACATAAGGGCAGAGACCAGATAACGACAAAAACAAGCTATAGTAACACACAAGAAGTATGATACAATAAAAATACAAGTACTAGTGCACAGATGATTTAATGCATAGTACTTCTTGAAGTACAACCCATTTCAGGGTTCACTCAAAGGGATACCATCGTAATCTACCAACTCATAAGCTCCTTTTTCCAAAACTCGTCGAACGATATAAGGACCTCGCCTCATGGCTTCGAATTTTCCAGCTCCTAGCATATCTCGGTCTTGTTCATAGAGGAGAACAAGATCACCTTCAGAGAAAACGTGAGACTTGACATGTTTGTCGTATTGGGCCTTGACATGTTTTTTCTACGCTTCGACGACTAGGGTGGCATCGCGTCGAGTTTCGTCTAATCGCATAAGATACAATAAACATTCTTCCTCAGCAGAAGTGTTGGGTAGGAGTTCAACAACTAGTTTTAAAGAGGGTATCTCGCATTCAATCGGGAGAATGGCTTCCGAGGGTATCTCGCATTCAATCGGGAGAATGGCTTCCACACCATAGACTAACCGGAAAGGTGTAAACCCGGTAGCATACTTGACGGATGTCCGGTAAGCCCACAATGCCGAAAACAACATTGTGTTTCAACTTGTTTTATGAATCCCTATCAGTGAGATCGGAAGAGCGTCGTGTAGGGAAAGAGTGTAGATCTCGG